>CM035153.1:150137469-150416184 GCA_020205615.1 Panax quinquefolius | reverse complement strand
TTATTTATAAAAACTCAAACTTTGTCATTTTTTTCATCAAGCAGTTATTACATTTATGAGGGCCCACGAATGGGTACTGGCGAAATTTACGAATATTCCCCGACAACAAGAATATTCCACGACCAAATGAATATTCTCCGACAAAAATGAATATTTTATAACCACTTGCTTATTTTGTAAAATTTGCACATTTCACCCATAACCAAAGTATTATATCAAATTAATTCCTTATTATTTCAAGATAATAAATAGAGGAAATTTTATTCTATTTATAATAAGTTGGGGTCTTACAACCTCCCCTCCTTATGAAATTTCGTCCTCAAAATTGTGACGATGCACCTGGTATTTCGAAAAGGTGAGGGTACCTCGCTTTCATTTCCGATTCCAACTCCCAGGTCATTTCTTCAATAGTATGGTTTCTCCACAAAACCTTGACTTGTGGTATAACCTTTGTTCATAGGACATGCTCTTTCCTAGCCAATATCTTGACAAGTACTTCCTCGTACGTTAAATCGTCGGCTATCTCTTCTGGTTCTAATGCAATAATGTAGTTTGGGTCTTTCACATACTTACGAAGCATAGATATATGAAAAACATTATGAACACGAGACATGCTTGGAGGTAATGCGAGTCTATAGGCCACATTTCTTATTCGGTCAAGAATCTCAAATGGACCAACAAATCATGGATTGAGCTTTCATCTCTTCCCAAATCTTTTAACTCCCTTCCATGGGGCAATACGTAATAGTACATGATCTGCAATATTAAATTCCACGTCCTTTCGATGAAGATCAGCATAACTCTTTTGTCGATCTTGTGAAGTCTTTACACGTTGCTGGATTATTTGAATCTTTTCTGTAGTCATGCGTACTAATTCTAGTCCCAAAAACGTTGTTTCACCTACCTCGTCCCAACATACTGGAGAGTGATACTTTCGTCCATACAAGGCTTCAAATGGAGCCATACCTATACTTGCCTGATAACTGTTGTTGTAGAAGAATTCCACCAATGGCAAGTACTTATCCCAACTTTCTTTGAAATCTAGGACACAGAGTCTTAATAGATCTTCAAGGGTTTGAATAGTCCTTTCCGATTGTCCGTCTGTTTGAGGATGGTATGCCGAACTGAATCGTAAATCCGTTCCCATAGCTTTCTGCAAGCTAACCCAAAATCGTCAAGTGAATCTTGGGTCACGATCTGAAACTATGGATACTGGCATGCCATGCAATCTTACAATCTCATTCACGTATATAAGAGCAAGACGTTCAAGGGAACAAGTCTCACGTATAGGCAAGAAATGAGCAGACTTGGTTAATCTATCAATAATAACCCAAATCGCATCTATACCTT
The DNA here is from genome assembly GCA_020205615.1 of Panax quinquefolius. Taxonomy (NCBI): domain Eukaryota; kingdom Viridiplantae; phylum Streptophyta; class Magnoliopsida; order Apiales; family Araliaceae; genus Panax; species Panax quinquefolius. The sequence continues at coordinate 150,414,834 of CM035153.1, read as the reverse complement.
GAGAATCCTTGGGAAGACCAGTAACGAAATCCATAGTTATGTGTTCCCACTTCCATTCCGGAATCTCCAGTGGTTGCAATGGACCCTTTGGCACTTGATGCTCCGCCTTTACACGTTGACAGGTTAAACACCTTGAGATAAACTCCGCAATTTCTCTCTTCATATTATTCCACCAAAATGTATGTCGAAGATCATGATACATTTTGGTACTCCCATAATGGATTGCAAATAGTGTGTTGTGTGCCTCCATCATGATTCTATGCTTTAAGTCAAAGTCGTTAGGAACGCAAAGTCTGGAGTTGACTCGAAGTATTCCCTCTTCATCGATTCTTGCTTCCGGAATAGCACCTTCTTGCACTTTCTTCTTCATACGTATCATCTCTGGGTCTGTTGCTTGAGCAGCTTTAACTATATCGATTAAAGTCAGTTCTACTCTTATGTTTGATATCATCACGTGGGTACTTGGAGCCTTTAACTCTATCTCCATCCTTTGCAAGTCATACAAAATGGGCCTTTGTGTTAACAATATTGCACTCGTACCCGCATATGATCTTCTACTAAATGCGTCAGCTACAACGTTTGCTTTTCTAGGATGATATTGAATGCTATGGTCGTAATCTTTTAACAGCTCGAGCCAACGTCGTTGCTGCATGTTGAGTTCCTTTTGGGTGAATAAATATTTGAGGCTTTTATGATCCGTATAATCTCCACTTTCTCCCCATACAGGTAATGTCTCCAAATTTTCAACGCAAAAACAACTGCTGCCAACTCCAGATCATGAGTAGAATAATTCTTCTCATATTCTTTGAGTTATCGCGAGGCATAGGCTATGAATTTCCCATGTTGCATGAGAACACATCCTAACCCTTTGCCTGAAGCATCGCTATAGATAACAAATCCATCCGAACCAGATGGTATTATCAGAACATGTGCCGAAATGAGTCTCATCTTAAGCTCTTGGAAACTCTTCTCGCATTCCTCGCTCCATATGAATTTTGTATCTTTTCAAGTCAGCTGAGTTAACGGAGTAGCGATTCGAGAAAATCCTTCCACGAATCTTCGATAATAACCAATTTAAGCCAAAAAACACGACTTGATCACCGACTTGGTTGCTCTAACTTTGTATTGCTTCAATCTTCACGTTGATAGATACTCCATGTTTTGACATCACGTGCCCAAGGAATGCTACTTCCTTAAGCCAGAACTCGTATTTCTTTAGCTTGGCATATAGCTTGTTGTCACGAAGTCTTTGAAGAACCAGCTTCAAATGGTGCTCATGATCTTCACGGCTTTTGGAATAGATGAGGATGTCATCAATAAAGACAACAACGAACTGAACCAAATATTCCTTGAATACACGGTTCATCATATCCATGAAAGCAGCAGGGGCATTAGTCAATCCAAAAGATATGACTAAGAATTCATAATGCCCGTCTTAGAAGTTACGAAGGCGCTCTTGAATATCCTCGATTTTAATCTTTGGTGATGATATCCGTAAGCGAAGATCGATCTTTGAAAAGAATTGTGCTCCTTGTAATCTGGTCAAACGGTCATCAATGCGAGGTAGTGAGATACTATTCTTGATGGTGACATAGTTCGATTCTTGGTAGTCAATACAAAGTCACATACTCCGTCTTTTTCTTTACAAACACTACAAGAAAATCTAATAACGATTGGTCGCCGATCGTCGCTATAGATAAAAAGACCGTCATTATAGATATAAGATTATGGCCGTCGTCAAACCGTCATTTGAAACCTATAGCGACGTCTTTTTTCTTATAGCGACAGTCGGCCGCACTGTCGCTGAAAAACTCCACAAAAACGCATTTCTTCAAGGTTTTTACCGACGGTTAGAAAGTGGATATATCTGCCTGGCGATGGCGAAATCGCTATGTAAGATTTGGTCGTGAGCTATTATGACGATTGGCCGTGGCCTTCGGTATAGGTGAGATTCGGCTATGATCTATTGCGACGATTCGTAGGCCAAATCATATAGGTGAGATTTATAATTATCGCGACGGTCGTGGTCATCGATCATCGCCATAGTGAGATTTGGTCAAGATATTTATCAATGACGGTGGCCAAACCGTCGCTATAAGTGAGATTTGGTTGTGAGCTCTGCGCGACGGTCGTAGGCCGTCGCTATATCTTCCCAAATTTTTAAAGAAAATGTTGTTTCTATACAATAATTTTTATTTATTTTTACCGTTAAGAAACATAACCACATTCAACCATCCAATCAATATAACATTTACAACTAAAAGAATAAAACAAATAAAGTCTATTAATGTATAATATCATCTAAATATACATAACCATCCAAAATATCATTACTTATGTATCAAAAGCAAAGACATAACCAACAAGATATTTAACATATTTTTAGTATCACATCTAACAAATTTTCATCAAAAAATAGTGTTACATATAACAAATTTCGGAAAGACGTGACATGTCATGGTCCTCTATAGGATTATTTGATCCGCTAATATCACCATTATCTCCTTACGTGTATCGATCCTACAAATTAATTATCAAGTGAACTTGTTAATCCATAAAAAACATAATGATAGCCCAAAAATTTAAGTATAAGTGAAGTGAGAGAGAAACACACGATTGTTGGATTGAGCATTTGGGCTGATGAATTCTTCATAAATTACATCATAATTGATAATAGTTCATCCACTTTCCTTGCAGATTATCATCTCCTTTTCCCCGCACCTTTTTTCAACTCGACTTTCAATTCTTGATTCTCACGTTGTACCTCATTATTTGTGTCACGAGGCCCCCAGTGTTTGTAGTTGTGGCACCAACTCCACCTTGTCGAAGTCTACCGTGTCGCTCTGGTCCAAGAACTTGTGCAAGTATATCATTAGATCTGTCTTCTCTGCTTTCACCAATTCGATTCACGAGTCTTCTTTAACTCAATAATTTTTTCCTGTGAAAATATATAAGGCAAATTATACACAACTTAAATATACAAGGCAAATTTGACTGAATAGTGATAAACTCATGGATAACCAAAATTATAGTATTTGATGAATGTTCTTGTCTTTAACCCAAATTCAATGTTCATGGATAACCCAATTTCAAATTCAATGTTCCAAATCTCACTTTAACTAAGTTTTTATATATCTTTACCGTTAATTATCAACTTTTGTTTTTAGAAATACTTTCAAAAGTAAAGTCTCAATTCAAGAACCTTTCAAATAGTATGATTGGGCACACTTCAAATCTCCCTCTCCCTCTCCCCCTCCCCCTCCCCCTCCCCAAAACAAAAAAAAACTTTCCTTCCAATATAAATATGGATGACTTTGAAATGCAGGGAAGTCATTTGACTGCTTCAATTTGATAAAGTTAGCTATCAAGCTGGTCCATGTATTTATCAAGAATTAAAGAAAGTAGAAGAAAAGGATTGGGAACAAGGAGCGATTCGGGAGGAGGACTTGAAAAAATCCAGTCTCGAGGTCAATATGCTATTCCTTCTAAGTGTATGATAAAAGGAAGAAAATTGCCTCGTAATCCAAAGCAACTCCAATATCAATGCAACATTCCAAAACAATAATCTTAGCTATATGAAGTGTTTAACCAACTCACTAGTTACCATAATGCTAAAGCATGCCAAAACTAGCATGGAAAGAGATCTTAAACAAAGAGATGACTACTTGGCACTTTGAATCGAATCGACTACTTTTGGTAAAAGAGAATTTCAAAGACACAAAGATTTTCAAAGATTAAGGTTTCTTACATGCAATTTTCAATGTCATTGTAAAACATATCAGCGTTCACAAAATTTTGGTTATCCATGAGTTTATCACTATTCTTTAATTATACAATCTAATTCAAAAGAAGATTTATAGAGAGCCTATATAATCTATTAAGCTATCAATCGTCATGATCTTTTGGATATCGGGACTTGGGAATTTATTTAGTGATTAAACGACTTGTGATTGACAGACCTCATTATTGACTTGTGATTTACACATCGGTGTAGTCTTTTGTTGAACCTAGGGCTTAGTATTATTATACCTAAACATGCTTGGGCTTGATGGTTGGTGATTCGGATGCCTGATTTGGGTATCCGAGTCCCGGTTTATGTGAATTGATTGGTGGGTAGACTATATTATGTTCCTACAAAAAGCAATAGATCGAGCTTGCAAGATTTTAAAATATAATGGCTATGTGGGAGTGAATATTTTATTATTCAAGACTTTCGAGGCTTGTGATTTTGAGTAGGAAGCTTCGAGTGTACTAAGTTGTAGTAACAATTTAAATTACTGTGGATTTTTAAAATACTATTATTATTAAAAAAACTTGAATTTGGTAATAGATTCCAAATTCGAGGAACCAAATTCTTAAGTCATTGTTTAGTGTTTCAAGTTGTTATTATGCTACCAAATAGTCTTTTCGCTCGCATTTCACAATCCCTCTTGTTCCTATTTTTGTATGATTGTCTCCTAATTGCAGAATCTGAACTCAAAATCGTAATCCACGACATCTGAGCTGCGTTAACTATTAAATTTAGGTTACATGTTGCTTGATTTCATATACTCGATTTGCAACCTAGCTAGCTAGCTACTTCGTTCTTTTTTTAAAGCTTATGTATGGAATACAAGTATTTCTACTCCAAATAAATTATACTTCTTAACTTCTTATATTTAATTAAGTTAAACAAACTCACACACACATATGAGGATAAAGAGTTAAAAAAACCCATTGTTTGAGGATTGATAAATCGTACCACATTCGAGGATGCTCCGGTAAAATTGAGTTATCACTTGAGAGTGTGGGATTTGTATATATACATATCTGCCGATCGATCTCTTTTTATTTATTTGGTACTACAAATAAAACAAAAAATAGTTCATAATTAATAATAATACTCTATTTATAAAAGTCTAATACATGATTAACGATAAAAAATATTGAAATAACATCAAATATTACCAATTCATGCTTCTTTTTGGAATTGATTTAGTGCCCAATGTATGACCTACCAACAATTTTTTTCGATTTTCACAATTTTTTGTTGCTATATCTGCATTGTATGTATTTATAAATTAATAATAATATATAACAATAAGTAAGAATTGATAATACATAAATTAGAATAAACCTGACAACATGCATTATCGGTTGCCAATAATCAACCAACGCATGACCCATTGATTAGGATTTACTCGATCATTGTTGATAGTATTCATTATCGATTTGTACAGTCACCGAGCACAAAATTATTACTCTTTAAGTTAGACTTCGATCTCTCCACCTATTGTTCATGATAGTCATCGTTTTTTCTCTTAGCATTGGGGTGATCTGTGGTAAATCGTTTCTCAACAAACAAATTTACACATATATTAGTTTGTTTCAATGTGCTTAATGTCAAATTCTATAAAATGGTATGATTAATAACTTTGAATTTCATCCCAAGCCCTTGTCATGTTAGCCTCTGTCATATTGGACCATGTTGGAGTACTTATTGGAAAAAATTCTCCATTCTTGAGCAAGACACCGAGAAAAGTGGTTAACTTATTGGCTCTCCCCCCAAAGGTGACCATTTGCATCATAAATTACTTTTTTGGGTGCATCGCTATTTGACCATAATTTTGCTCCCATCGTTGGTCCACGCTTCCTCTTAGGTCGAGAACCAAAAGAGAGAAAGAATCAAGAACTATGTATTGAACAAAAGATGAATTGATTGAATATATAGAACCTTGATATTACAACTCGTGTCTAATTTCTATGTCTCATTTTGTTCGATCAACTACTCATATAATTACTTGTGTCATACATATTTATGTAATGATTCATACTATATATTTATTATGAATTAAAAATAAATATATAATATCTTTATTATTCAATATAAAATCAATAATATATTTAGTCCCCCCCCCCTTCCTACACATTTGAGAGAGGATTACGGGTTAAAGTCCGGGGAGTCCCACATACATTTATTCCTTGGGGTTCAAAGACTTCCACTTACAAAATTTTATAATCTACAAGTTATATAAGCACATTATTAGCTCACTAGATGAAGGATGAAGTATGAACTAATTTGGATAGCAAGATTTTAAAACCATGAAGTAAAAAGTAAAATATACATAAAAATACGAGTGACATTTAATATATAGAAAGCACAACACCAAGTTAATTCTCATGACAATGCAAGTATAAGTGTAGATATATCGCATGGTACCTTCAACATTCTCATGAATACTTTCCTCCTCTACATGTGGTTCATCGGCATGGATCTCATTATCATTAATTTAGGGCCATTGGAGCAGTTAACACGAGATCTAGACGGCGTTTTATTAGAAGCCATTAAAGCAAACTCGAGAAACAAAAATATGAATGTGACACTCGTAAGAAAAGTTATTAGTTAAATCTAATGAGCAGTGAGAGCTTTCACGGTTATTAGTTAAATCTGAAACTAAGTCCCCAAAATTAACAAATACATCCAAATGAAATACATCCGAAAATAAGTTGGCTAGCTAATCTGAAATTTGTAGACACCAAGAAGGGGGGGGGAGAGTTAGCGGGTAGTCCATTTAATTTCCAGTTTAGTCTAATTTGATCTTCAAATCTACTTACATTGAAATGTTGACAAAGAAGTGTGTTTAAAACACTAATAAGATGATGTAGAAAAAAACAAAGTAAAAGCTAATAGCTAATAACAAGGAGCACCAAGATATAATATCAAAAGCGGATCTATCAAAGTGTAGCGGTTTCTCTTTTGGAGAAAATGGACAAAGTGTAAAAAGCAGATCTATCAATTGTGATGTTTATCCTCTTCATTCTTCGTCATCTTCATTTTCCTCACTATCACCCTCCTCTTCATCTTGGGACCCTCATCTTCTCCTTCATCTTCGTCTTCGTCTTCGCTCTTCGTCTCCATTCTCATCTTCATTTTCATCAACAATATGTTCAATCATTCGCGTCTTTTGAAGCGAGATGTATCAATTTGAGATCCTAGTTTTTCGCTTACTTTTTAGGTCTTTTTCGTCCATTTTCAACTAATTCAAACATCAACGTCATTCCTAACCCAATTTATGTTTTCAATATCAACTTCTGCAACTGGAGTGATGAATTCTTCATTGGTATTGGGTAAATCGTCACTATCAGAATCTACTTCAGCATCTTCACATAAATCTCTCGGCTTTGTTCGTATAACCACACGCCAATTGTTATCCCTTTGATCATCAACATAAAATATTTGTTGAACCTGAGCAGGCATTACAAAGGGCTCATCGGTTGAACCAAACTTTTGATGATTTACAAGCGTGAAGCCATAGTCATCAGTTTTGACCCCCTCTATCACGTGCTAAACTGTCATACCACTTACATTTGAATAGAACAACTTTGCCAGATCCATAATAATCTAATTCAACAACATCTTCCAAAATACCAAAGTATTCAACTACATCTTCCTTAGGATTTCGATCTCTAGCAGATGAATATCCACGAGTAGTTGCTACCACATATACCCCACTATTCTGCGTTCTCCTCTTACTCTCACAACTTGTCGAATGGAATCGATACCCATTTACCAAATAACCATCTCCTCTCCTGCCTATCAAATTTGGGCCAAATGCAAGAGCTTGAACTTCCTTTGAAGCATCGTTATTCATAGTTGCCATCTACAAAATGGTAGCGATATAAGCAAATTCCATCCATTTATTATTAATAACCATTACAAAATTTTGCATAAAATTACGTTCAAATAATGTAGTACTTACATAATTCTTAAACCATTCAGGAAATTCCTTTTTCTTAGCATTGTCAATTTCCCTTGGCGTCGGTTTTTTGCTTACGCTTTCACGCGTCATAACATATATGAATCTTGCCAAATACTACAAATAAATAAACAAATTAAACAAATTTTTTTGTCATAGCTAGCTAATAACATAATAAGTTAATAATATTTGAACAATAAATGTCATTCTTTATTTACTCACCTTAGATATGACTCAACCTCTGTACAATTAAATAGCATCATAAAGTGTGCACTCTTGACATCATCGCTACATAGAGTACAAACTTTTGGGACATTAAGAAATCGACCTATGTTTCTAAATAGAGAGAATCTCTTTCCTTGTTCATATCCAAACTTCATTTCTTCCAACTCGTTCCACGCAAAGCATTGTTTTGACTCAAATATCTTGAGCAAAATGTAACACATTCTTCAGTAATATACCTTTCTACAATTGACCCTTCTGGACGACTTCTGTTATGAATATACCCTTTCAACTTGCCTATGTATCTTTCAAAAGCCCACATTTGTCGATATTTAACATTTCAGCTATCTTCGCCTCAAATGAGGTGGACACACAAATGTACCATTATATCAAAAAAAGAGGAGGAAACACCATCTCAAGCTTGCAAAGTATTAACGGAATTTTTTTGTTCAACCGCTCATAATCTTCCGATGTGTTATAGTTGGAACATAATTCTCTGAAGTAGTTACAAAGTTCAATTATTGTTGAAAGAGACATGTCTCAGCAAGTTAAATGGTACATCGTATTTCTATTGGAAGTAATTGTTGCATTAAAATATGGCAGTCGTGACTTTTAAGACCTGAGATCTTGTCCCCCTTCAAATTGATGCAACGTGAAATATTTGAAGCATATCCATCAGGTACCTTAACATTTTTCAACACTTGCAAGAAATCATGTCTTTCTTTCTTAGACATTGAGTAGCTTGCGTTAGCCGGCAAAAGGTACTTTGAATTGCTTGCTTGCACGAAGTATTGGATGGAGCTCTCTTCTTATACCCATTGTCATCAAGTCCAATCGTGCTTTTAAATTATCTTTTGACTTTCCTTGCACACTCAACAATGTCCCAATCAAATTTATCACAAATGTTTTTGGCAATGTGCATTCCATCTAGATTGTGGCGCAACAAAAGGTTCCGCATAATATGGCAATTCAAAGAAAATAGATTTCTTCCTCCAATTATGTTTTGAGTCGTGGGGAATGGTCTTCGTCTTTAGTGGGTGTCTTTCCAAAAGTGACATTAATAGCATTAACTTGTTCAAGAATATCAAACTCGATGGCACCACCGGAGCTTCACTATGGTCACATTCTCCGTTAAATCTTCGTGTATCAAACCTATAACTATGACCCGACTCCGTAAAACAACGATGCCCGATATAACATTCCTTACTTTGCAATCTACAAGAACGAGTGTTCATTTGACATGATGGACAAGCTAACTTACCTTTAGTACTCCAACCGCACAACATAGCAAGAGTGGAAAATCACTAATTGTCCAACAAAGGTCGCACGCATTTGGAACTTTGTACCGTTAGATGCATCATACGTTTCAACCCCATTACTCCATAGTATCTTCAACTCCTCAATTAAAGGTCATATATACGTCAATATCATTACATGGAGAGTTTTGACCGTGTATTAACAAAGGCATGATAAAATACTCCCGCTTCATACACATCCATGGTGGTAAGTTATATACAACAATTGTCACCGCCATATACTATACGGTGACCCATGGGTAAAGGGACTCATGCCATCGATGGGATGTCCGAGTCTTACATTTCGATGTTCTTGAGAGAATGTAGGGTACATTGTATCCAAATGCTTCAAGTCAGCAGAGTCATTTGGATGACGATTCACTCCATCTTTCCGTCGCTTTACATGATGCCACATCATGTATTTTGCGCTTTCTGAGATATAAATAGCCTCTCGCAATCTCTAATTAACGCTAAATAACGAATTGCTTCACGCGTACTTTGCTCCTCTTCGCTTTTTGTATCTATTTGTGTCTTCTCCGATACAACCATCTCGATCCGCTTCCATCTCGATGATTTGCAAATTGTGCATAAGACTCTAATTTTTCATTCTCCTCCAAAAGAGCATACAATCATTCTCGCATGCATCAATCTTTCATAACCAAACCCTAAATTTCCAACCATTTTTTCTTCATTTCATAAAAATTATCGTGCAAGTTTGCAAATGATGGAAATGATGACTTGAACTTACTGGAGCAATCCATCAAAGGACACATCAGTCCATTTGCTAACATTTTTATGATTGAAAAGCCATACAACGAATGAAAGGATCTGCTCTCATTTTCACATCCCAGGATATAAAGGTTGATTGGCCTCTCGACATGTACTTTTGGTATTTTGAAGCTTCAAATTAAGCTAATCTACACCGTGATCCCTAAATATATCATTTACCATCTCGTGCATACGATGCTCATCTTCTGATTGTGATGGTTCTTCGTGAACATCATCATTACTCACATCCCGACAATCACATCTTTCCCCTTGATGCACCCAATTCGTGTAGCCAAACATAAATCCATCACAAATCAAATGTTCACGAATAGTAGCTCGAATCGGTATCTACCATTTACACAATTCTTACATGGGCAAGGAATTCTTCCCTGTTACCATGCCCACTTTTTGAAACCAAAGTCCGAAATATCTCTATGCCGCAAGATATTCTCTAGAATATCTTGGTAATTCCATCCACATCTTATCCATAATATTATGTCCCTAAATCAAATTGAACAACCATCGAATGATATTGCAGATAGAAATCTATCATAATTAATTATGATAATTAATTATCATAATTAAGTACCTTGAATGCCAACCAAACTCCCGGTTCACTCAAATAAAACAAAAAGGTCGTAGATAATTTAAATATTAATTATCATAATTAACTAATTTCAAATAAGCGTAGGTAATAATTAAGGGTGACTACACCAAAACATTACATTCAAGGTCTCAATGTTGGACATGGAAGTTCTTTTTAATTATAAGCCTCAAATATTCCTACAAATTAATTGCGAGTACGTTTGTCTCCGCTCGGTTTAACATCCGTTGGATTCCTTCTAGTCCAATAGAGAGAAATATACTAAAACAAGTACTAAATCACTAAGAAGCTATAGATTTCAAACTAACATTTGGTGTTAGATTTACTTTTATGTAGACCCCATAAAATTGTACCACCAATGAAAAGACACCGTTTCTCTTCAAAACTTAGGGCTTGTTAAAATAGCAAGTTTTTTAGGCAATTAAGCATACAACTAAAACAAGTACAAGATTTTGTTACTCAAACCCTTTTCACCCACTTTCATATATCGTATATAGAATCGGAATTTAGCCCTTTATAAAAGTAGAACTTCCTAGTTTTAACGATTCACCCCGCAGGCCAAGAATCCTTAGAAACCTTACGAGAAATTTGGTTACTTGTATAATTTTTTACCAACTACTAGATGACTTTGATATTGCTTGATTTGTTACTTGTATAATTTTTTAGGCCATGCTAGCTATATGAGTGCTCCTCATACGTTTAAAGTGGGTAGTTCAACTACTACTATTAAATAATGCTTTTACAACAAACAAAGTCGGCCCTCTTAATGAGATAATACCACCAAAATGATGTATAATATGCTTCCTTCGGATTCGATCCCATTTGGAGGTTCCACAGAGTTGCCATTCCTTGGATATCATTGTAAATGATCATAAACACTAAAATTACTACATACCGCAGAGTTAACAAAGAATTAACAAACGAAAAAAAAAAATCAGTCCTCCTTTTCTAACATTTGGTAGAAACATCATATATTAAACATAAAGATCATAAAGATCTCAGATTAGATATAAAGTTGAACTAAATGTACCAAAAAGAAATAGACAAATTACAACAAAGATTAAACCCCGTAATTCAAAAAAAGAAACATTATAATTACTTCCATAGCTACTTCAATCAAGGCTTCAAACATATAGACAACATCAAAATCATAAATGCAGATATAGGAGTACAAGGCAAGAATAGCATATTCACAAAATTTAACCTATTTTAGCAAGCAATTAAAGTGACATTCGTATCAAAATCTTTGCCAATTTCCTTTTCCTTGAATCTCCTTACGAGATAGATCGATTGCTTTCTCGCGCTCTCTTCAATTTCACTTTACACCAATTTCTCCACATTCCAGGTTGAAAATTCTAATAAGCTTTTATTGTAAACAAACCTCAAATCCCACCAAAGAAGCCCAATTTTTTCCCCAATTCGAGCAATTCTTCATTAGAATTCAAACCACCACCGTCTCAACCCAATTATATTATTTATTCCACACATACCCAAAATTCCTCAACTCCAAGTTTGCCCAAATCCCTAATTTATAAAACGTATATCTTTCTCTCTCTCTATGGCTCTAAATTGATAAAAGGTATGTTTTTCATCGTATGCGAGAATGGAAAAAGGAGAGATCTTGAGATCTCTAACTGACGAACAAAGCAAAGATGTGGTGGATTCGATATCTCGTCACGATCGATATGTACACCCTCCGCCTCGGGAATGGATCGGACTTATGATGCGGAGGGAGTGAGAACGTGAAGATCTTGATCGAGTTACTAAGATGTTAATCGAATGAATGATGCGAGAGGAATGAACGCCGATGTCGATTTGGGGAAAGAATATGAGAGACCCTTTAACCCTCAGTATATGATACGCCTCCCCTTATATGACCCTCGTTAATTAAAATCCTTAAAAAATTCCTATACCGACGGTCTTTTGTGACCTCATGATAGACTACCTTCAGGGGTCCTATATCTGAAGCGGTCGAGGAAGTGACCGTCATTATATATATACCTATAGCGACGGTTCCGTGTCGACCGTCGCTATATCTCGTCGCTATATGTTGAATTTCTAGTAGTGGGACTTTTAACTCTCGAAGTTCAATAGGAGCCATTCGACACGGGGTTTTAGAAATGGGCTTTGTAATTCGATTCAAGATCAATAAAGAATTCAACTTCACGTTCCAGGGGTAGACCATGAAGTTCTTCATGAAATACGTCAGAAAATTCATTAACAATGTGAATATTATTCAAATCTGACGTGTTTTTGTTCAAGTCCATAACATGGGCTAAGAAAGCTTGACATCCGTTTTTCAATAAACGAATAGCTTTATGGCTTGATATGACAGTGACTGATTTTAGTGGTTTAGTTGCTTGAATTCATATAATAGGTTGGTTAGGAATATGAAAACTAATAACCATACGAAAACAATCAATTTTGACATGATGAGTGGTTAACCAATCAATCCCTAAAATTACATCAAATGCAAGTATCTTTATAGAGATAAGATCAACAGGTAATGTGGTTGTGCCAACTTGGATTAAGCAAGATTTATAAACTGTAGATGTAACGAAGGTTTCACCCAACGAAGTTTCAACAGATAAGTTAAAGTCCAATTTCTCCGGAGTCAAGTTTAAACGTTGAGTACAAGCAGGAGAGATAAAAGAATGGGTAGAACCGGTATCTAGTAAGGTATAAACTTTGCAAGAATTAAAGATTAGCTTACCCGTGATCACCTCGTTCGGGTTTCTTGCGTTTTGGCCAGTCACAATAAATGCCCTCCCTTGAACCACCGACTTCGTTTTATCCTTAGTCGCCTTTGGTGCCGCCATCCCAGTTGGACTTGAATTCGCTACCGGATAAAATCGGGCTATATGACCATCTTTTCCACAATTGAAACACACCTTGGAAGGCTATGAACAGTTTGGACTTATTTGTCCCTCCTCTCCACATCTGTAGCATCTAACTGGCGGTCGTTCTCCTCCCCTAGAATTTGTTGCTGGTGCTGCTGCTGATGTCTTCCCATCATTGTTGAATCTCCTCTTTTTGAAATTTCCACTTGACCACCTCTCCTATTATCATGGCCACGATTACCACCCGAGTGGTTACCGCTTTTGTTCGTATTTTTCCCTCCTCGCTGGTTATCATCGCTCCGATGACTGTTGTCACCGGTATGACCCTGGTCGTGGTCCCTCGGTTGAACATACTCATTATCCCGCTCTAATAATTGAGCCCTATTTACAACATCTGAATATAAAGAAAATTTATGAGAGATAAGATATTGTCGAATCTCGAGTTTTAGACCTCTCAGAAACATCCGTGTCATATGTTCCTTATTTTCTACCAAATGAGGTGCAAACCTGGATAACTCTGCGAACTTTGCCTCGTACTGGGACACCGTCATGTTGTTTTGTTCCAGTCTAATAAACTTTACCTCCTTCATATAACGAATACTTTCAGGAAAGTACTTGTTATTGAACAGTTTCTAAAATTTTTCCCAAGACATGCCGAAAAGGCGGGGTGGGTAGACGCTTAATGATTCCCACCAAGAATCACCTCACCACGGAACATAAAGGTGGCGAATGGAAGCCTTACATTCTTAGTGCATCCCAAGACATCGAATATCTTGGTAATTTACTTGACCCACGTCTACGCCTTTAATCGGATCCGCTTTCCCAGAAACTGGTGGTCCCAACTCCTGAACCGTCATCTTGGATAAACGTAGTGCTTTCTTATTGTGGCGCCCCCAAAATTAGGTATACGTCACCCATCTTGGGTCGCCACTTACATGGTACATAAATTCAAATACAACTTACTAATATAAGCTGTCATGTATACAATACGACATAAAGCTGTGAGTTTGAATACAAATATTGTCTACTAGATATTATACAAACTCAAAAGGAGTCCTCATTACAACTATTATCACACTATTTCACGAATAATAGTGAGGACTACTAATGCTATCCTCTCGGACCATTACTCCGTTCCCGACTCGACCCGGCCTATGTTCTCATTTCACGAAGAAGAGAACGGTGAAAGAAAAGGTGAGCTCAACTAGCCCAAGAAGAAATATTATGACTAAGATAATGCGAGAATAAATTATCATTAGCCCTCAACAAAGATGTTAAACCGATAAAATACAATAGACAACCAGGTTTAGCTGCGGTGAATATGCAATCCATTAAAAGAGTCAAGTAGAGAATAAAATCTACTATCTTTTAGGTTTTAAAAGGTTTTCATCAATTTTTTATCATTTGAGACTCGACTTAATAAATAAACCACCACATCTAATCATCCTGTACCACGGTCGAGGATTTTCATCAAATTATCAATGGTCATGACTATACCGAATCACCCCCGGTCATAATCATACCAAAAACTATCCATCATTTTGCATTACGTGCCAATCGAGGACTTTTATCACATCATTTATAACAAGCCATGATTATCTAAGAATGATCCAGGTCATAATCATACTAAGTTCATCTATGCACGTAAGCAAAGATAACATAATATATCATGAGGATGATGACAATGACATAATAATTCAATAAAACAAGTTCAAGAATTATTTTATCCAGAATTAAGTAACGTCAAATTGTCAACAAGATCTTTGTTTTTGTAGAGTAAAATTCAAGAATGATCGGAAGAATATTTCCATGAAAAATCTTTGGATGAAGGCTTGAATATCAAGGATATTCTACTAATTTCATGGAGTATAGAAGTCAAAGTTTTAACCAACTAGGTATAATAAAGAATGGAATAACAAAAGAAATCACCAAGTATAGGGGATTTCACAGATATCTGAGTTATTCAATGAGAATAAATAAGAATGGAATAATATAAGGATTTCACCAAGTATAGGGTATCTTGCATATACTGAGGTTATGTATAGGGTATGCCACTTTTTACAAAGTTATTCCAATGTAATAATAATGAATGGAATAACAAAAGTTTCTTCATGAATAAGAAAGAATAACACCCTTACGGGTACAACAAATAATATCCCTTACAGTAAAAGACACTTTGGATATCAAAGTAGTGAAGTACTGAATACTCTTCTTCTTTCTCTCTATAGATTTTTTCTCTATAGTTTTCTCTCTATAATTTCTCTCTCTAGAGTTTGGTGAATTCGTAAGAAAATAATGAAGGAATGAGCTTATTTATAGGAAAATAGAATGCATAGTAATTAATCCATGAATGGTCCAGATTGATTTACTTTAACTGACGGTCCATATTTAAAGCAAAATCTTTTAAATAAAATATAATATATTCTATTTATATAAAAACATTTTACTATGCAAACCTTTATGCAACACTATCTGAAAAAACACTACGCAACATTTATGCATAATAAAATATAATATATACTATATATAGAATAACTTTAATAAAGTATTACATTTTATATATAAAAGATGTTTCGCTTTTATTACGTTAATAATACTGAATAAAACAAAAGCGTCATTATCATTATAATAATTCATATTATTAATCGACGATAATGGAATCAAATGAGTGACTTCTCACATAAGCATCAATAATCAATACCGTGTCTTTCTTATTCAACCATACATATTCTTCGTATTTTTTTACTACCGAAGAGTAGTTCAACAAGATCAACGGTAAAACTTCCGCCATAGTTATTTCAATAAAATATTTTTGTCGTTTTTCAATCAAACAATAATTACATTATGGGGTCCACCAATGATTGAGTATTTATCGAATATTCCCGCTAAACCGAATATTCCAGAACCAATCGAATATAATATAACCACTTGCATACTTTGCAAAATTTATAAAACTATCCACAACTATAATATTATCTCAAATTCACACTATAATATTAAAAATTATTTCGACAAAATTTAAATCTTTATTGATAAAATCTGGGGTCTCACAGCTATCATTTCCACCCGTGTTTTGTACACGAGTTTCCCTCGCCTGATTTTGCATGAACTGCAAAAAGCTTCTAACCATCCCATCATTCATCGTTTGCTCGGTAGTGTTGTTTATAGGAGGAATATTGCCTTCCTGTTGCACGTTCTCTAGGTTGGTGATTGATGGTTGTTCCACAGTCTCATACACTCCATTGTTAACGTTCTCAGCTGCCATTCTTAAAAACTCCTATAAAACAGGGGTTAATTAAATAAATTAACATATCACATAATATCCCTATATTATGACCGACCAACAAATAAGCTTAGGTAGGACACACTAGCGAAGTATTTACTCATCTCTCCCCTCCTAGTTCTATTCCCCGATCTCCGCCAGAGACCATATCCCTAAGCTCTGATACCAACTGTAATGCCCCCAAAATAGGTATACATCACCCATTCCGAGTCGCCAAATACATGGTGCGTAAACAACTACAACTTTTATTATTACAATTATCGTATAAATACGACAACACACGTGTTGTGAGTTTAAATACAAATATTGTCTTCAGACATTATCCACACTCAAATAAGTCCTCATTACATTTATTGATACACTATTTTACAAAAATAGTGAGGACTGCTAAAACAACTGCTCAGGACCATCACTCTTTACCCCATTTGGTTCTTATGTTTTCGCTTCACGAGGAAAAAATGGAACAAAAAAGGAAAAGATGAGCTCAACTAGCCCGAAGAAAGAATATTATGACTAAGATAAAGAACAACAATTTATCGTTAGCCTTCAATAAATCAGATAAAATATAATGGACAACCAGTTTTAGATCAATATTCGCAGCGGAAATACCAATTCATTATAAGAGTTAAGTAGAGAAAGAAATCTACTATCATCAATGAATTTAAAAATTCATCATTAATATTTTATCCCTGTAACATCAATCAATATACATCTTGCATCAATTATTCACCTTTGCACTACGGCCAAAGATATTCATTTGTATCACCAGTTGGTCATGTTCATCTCAACACCTGTTCATCTTTGCACTACGGGCCAAAGATATTCATCAGGTAATTATTCATCTTTGCACTACAGGCCAAAGATATTCATCAAGTATCACCATTAAAGACTGATGATGATGAAAAACATTTTAGAGAACGAATCCAGTGAGACAAAAGGACAAAGATTAGGGATTCGTACTTTAGATAATTCAAGTTTAAAAACATTCCATAATAATCCATAGTGAAGATCAAAACATGGATTCAATTTTAAGAATAAGGGTCACAACAGATATCCTGAAAGGAAAAAAAAAATATTTTTTTTATGGGATGACCGTGAGTGAGCAAGACCGTGAAAAGCAGATTCGATCGGTCGTGAAAAGTTCCAAATTTGATTAAAAGTTCGGATCAATATTCTATGAAATGATATTAGATGAAGTAAAATTTTAATCATTTCAGAATTATAAACAATACTTACCATAGTAAGTTCAAATTCAAGAATACGAGATGAAATAATATCGCTTACATAATATGGAGTATGAAAGAAAATAATATTTCTCACGAGTATTGCAATAAAATAATATCCTTTACCTGAATAGAAACTGGATTTGACTGGAGAAAATCTTGCAGAAAAACTACGCTCAAAGTATTCTTATACTCAAGAAAAATACTCACAATACTTTAGAATAAGAATTTCAGATATTGAAGTGGTGTGATTTTAGGATGGAGGGATTACCCCTATTTATAGTGCAGCGCATGGAGGAAAAATCAAAGCATTTGCATTTTTTTTCTTCCTTGCCTAACTATGCTTGCCTAACTTTTCAATTTTTTTCAATAGTTGGGCCCACAATTTGACAACTTGTTTGCAGGAGAATTTGCCCACTAACTTAGAAAAAGCTTTGCAGGAAGAGTTTGAAATGAATTGCTCATTTTGAGGGTCCACTCTTGGAAATGCTTTGCATGAAATGCAGAAAATATGAAGTAGCCATTCACCAAAAGACAAAGCATAAGTATGCAGGAAAATTCTTCCACCCGCCAACTTAGAGAAACATGCTAGAATTTAATTCATATCCACCCCTTTTTATCACATACATATATATATATATATATATATAATATTATTATTATTTAATATATTATTATAATATATTTGAATGAATATTTTATCGGAGAAAATAATTGCCAAACTTCCAACAAATATTTCATACTAATTTCCTTCCTTATATCCACATAAAATAAATATTTTCTTATCATATAAATCAATAATTAATTATTCACAAATAATATTACGAGAATCACATTTATGATAATGACCGGTAGTTCCGTAAAAGAGGGAAATTTTCGATAAGAATTTATCCTTCTTGGCAGCAATTAGGTGACCAAACCTCTCCTCGATGAGAACTTTCTAGACATTGCCAATAATGCTATCTAATAATATTATTCAAATAATATGAATTATTGATTTGATAATGGGAAATACTATGCAATGACAATTATTGAAACAACAATAATATAAAATATCAACGCAAAGAATTATTGAATCAATAAAATAAAATCTTGAGCGGTAATCACCGTAATAATTATTGAGTAGTGCCTTCTTACGTAAGAATCAATAATTCAACAATCTTTGCTGCAATACCGGTGCTTCTTGTGTGCAACCACGCGTATTATTGTATTTTAACCACCAGGTAATTCAACAATTGTTAAGCAGTAATAATTACGTGAATTATTTATAAAAACTTAAATTTTGTCGTTTTCTTCATCCGACAGTTATTTTGTTATGAGGTCCACAAATGGTTGCGTCGTCGTACGAATATTCTTCGACAACAAGAATATTCCATGACCAAACGAATATTCCCCTACAAAAATGAATATTTTATAACCACTTGCTTATTTTGTAAAATTTGCACATTTCACCCATAACCAAAGTATTATATCAAATTAATTCCTTATTATTTCAAGATAATAAATAGGGGAAATTTTATTTTATTTATAATAAGTTGGGGTCTTACAACTGTGTATTATACAGTTGGCTTTGGCGACGATTTTTTTAGACTATAACAACGGTTTCACCGGTCACCATAGTTATTTCGGGATATGACGACGGTTCACACGTTGTTATAACCTAAAAAATCCGTCGTCATAGTCCTTTTGTGTAATACACATCTGTGTATATACATATAGCCCCTTTTGATAATGTAAAATATTTCATTTTCTCATCCCTCCAAATCTACCATTTTTGAGGTGGAAGTTTTGAACAAAAAATAAAATAAATTTTACTGCCATATCCTTTCCTTCCTCCTTAAGAGAACTCAAACAAAAAATTTAGAAGAATTTTAATTATTTTTTCTTCCCTCCCTCCCAAATAAAAACTTAATTAGAAACACAGTCTAAATGAAAGATGTCCAATAAAATTTAAAAAATTGCTAGGGTGTCCATTAGAATATCAAATATTGATATAGTATTCATTAAAAATTTAAAAAAGACATGTTATATACGATGATAGTAAACACCTACATATGTAGATACATAAAATATCAAGAAATAAGAAGAATTCCACATAAATGTATTCTGTTTTATTGATATTGTTGCATGTTAACCGAAATCTAATTTCGTCATTAAATTTCTCAAAATTCAAGAGAATAATTGCCAGTTCTTTAAATATCCCACCCTAAAAGTATTTATAGTTGGAAGATTAAAAATAAATTTAATAATTAATATAAACCGTAATATCTATTATTTTTTAAAAAATTGAATGAAAGTTTCAGAATTAAAAAAAATGTCAAATTAAAAGTAAATACAAACTGGTGTTAATATCAATTTTTCAAGCTTAACATTATTAAAAGTAAAATACGGCCTAACACGTGGAGGCACGCGTCACATGATTTCAGTCACCAGAATAAGTGTGTTCTAGGCAAACAGGTCATCACAATGCCAGTGGCGTGTCACGTGATAAAATCAGTTAATCTGACGTCGCAGCAGTTAAGGTTTGATGACGACAATTGTACATGACAGTTGGTCCCAGATTATGCTACGTAAGACATGCCTGCACCATCTATTATATATCCCGAAATTCTATTTATATATTAAATTATTTTTTTAAAAAAAGTACGGCTGACGTTATAAAATGTAACTCAAATATATTCCTTCCGTTAAAAAAATGACAGCAAGACAAACAAATATTAACTTATTTTTAATGTGGCTGACACATGATAATATTTACTGATGTGTATAAAAATAATATTTTATGTACATTTTATAATTTATTTATTATGTATATTTTATTAATAAATTTTATTTATTAATAATTTTATTAAGTAAAAATGATTATGTAGAATGACCTATTTATTTATTTTTAAATATCTATATTTATGTAAATAATTATTTCTTTTCGGACTTATTTTAAAAGTAATTATCACATCAATATTTAGAAAGCATTCACAACAGTTTTCTTATCTTTAACCCTATGATAGTAGTGTTATTGGGTCATTACGTAAAATAGGATTTAATTTTTTCACTATGTATCCAACAAGTTCCTTATATTATTCCTTAAATAATGAAATTTAAAATTTAAAAGTTCTAATAATCAAAACATCAAATTAATAATAATCTTATAATTTATAAAGAGAGTATAATTTATCAATTATATTCCACCATAAAATATTTTTAATTTATTTTAAATTTTAAGTAATTTATGGAGTGATTATTGAATGGATTGTAATTGTAAATGTACATAAGATCAATATTAACTTTTAAAAAGTTAATTTGTGATTTTTTAAATTTAAATTTAATATGATTCATTTAAATCTTGAAAATAATAAATTCTATAATTAATAGTACTTTTATATTATTTATAATTATATTGACACAAATTAAATAAATTTATATCAATTTTAAATTTGAATACGATTGAATTTTTTTTTTTAAAAAAGTCAATATTAAGTTTATAATTTGAAAATGAAGTAGTAAAAAAATGTCAAGATGTATATGATTGATGAGTTGCCCACTTAAATGAGGGTGTAAAATGTGAGACCCCAAATTTTGTAAATAAAGATTAATTTTCTCAAAATATTTTTTTTAAGTATTATGGTGTGGATTTGATATAATGTTATAGTTGTGGGTAATATTTATAAATTTTGCAAAGTATGCAAATTGTTATATTATATTCAATTGGTCGGGGAATATTTTTTGTGTCGGAAAATATTCGTACGACGGCACAATCATTGGTGGACCCCACAACGGAATTATTGTCGGAATGAGAAAACGACAGAAATATCTTTTTATGAAAATAACGGCGGAAGTTTTACTATTAAAACTGTTGAACTACCCAGTAGTATAAGTACAGTTGTGACGCCCCCAAAATAGGTTCATTCCATCCAACCCATTACGAGTCGCCAAATACATGGATGCGAAATAACTACAACTTTATTATTACAACATATAAATTGTGAGTTTAAATACGAGATATTGCCATCTGAGCAATATCCACACGCAAATAAATCCCCATCATAATTATTGATATATTATTTTACAAAAATGGTGAGGACTACTAAACAACTCTCTCAGAACCTTCATTCCATACCCCGACTAGTACTCGCTACATTCTCGCCTCCCGAGAAGAAAAATGGAACAAAAGGAAAAGGGTGAGCTCTAACTAGCCCGGTAAAGAATATTATGACTAAGATAATATACAACAAATTATCGTTAGTCTTCAACAGGAAAAAACTAATAGAATACAATAGATAACCAGGTTTTAAATCAATCTTGCAATGAAATAATAATTCATTAGAAGAGTTAAGTAGAGAATGCAAACTACTATCTTCTATATATGAATTTAAAAGTTCATCGTCGATATTTTATCCTCAGTAACATCAATCAATATATATCCGGAATCAAATATTCATCTTTGCACTACTGAGGCCAAAGATATTCATCGATTAGTCATGTTCATCTAAACACACATTCATCTTTGCACTCTGGGCCAAAGATATTCATCAAGAAATCATTCATCTTTCTTTACTACTGAGCCAAAGATATTCAATAATATCATCATTTAAGATCGAGGATGATGAAAAATATTTTAAAAAAGCGAATCCGGTGAAACAAAATGACAAGGATTAAGGATTAAGGATTCGTATTTTGTTTGATCCATGTCCAACAATACCTCAAAAATAATCATAGTGGTGTAAAATTCAAGAATGATCAAAACATGGATACAATCAAAGCTAGTATCCGAATAGATATTTTAGACGAAAATAAGAAATTTCATTTTTAAATTGAATAGTGTCAGTATTCGTGAATGAATAGTCAGAGTATCGTGAA
The DNA here is from genome assembly GCA_020205615.1 of Panax quinquefolius. NCBI lineage: Eukaryota > Viridiplantae > Streptophyta > Magnoliopsida > Apiales > Araliaceae > Panax > Panax quinquefolius. Next base: position 150,392,006 of record CM035153.1, on the reverse strand, counting down.
TAGTCGTGCGTATCGTGAATAGTACTCTCACACCAAAAGATAGAAATTCCACAAAAAACATCTTCACGCTTCATGAATAGTTCTCGTGAATAGTAACTTCGTGAATAAGTAACTTCGTGAATAAGTAACTCGTGAATAGTAACTCATGAATAGTAACTCATACATGAAAAAGTTCCAAATTTGATAAAAGTTCCAACCAATATTTCAAAGATAATGATATTGAAGAAATAATATCATTTGAGAAGAAAATAACATCCCTTACCTCGAAAGACAAAGACTTCTTAGTTGAAACAGGATATAGCTATGACTTGAACTTGCAGACCAGTATATAGCAATACTCAAAGTATACTCAAAATACTCACAAGAATACGCTCGATAATATAGAGAGAAAACTTGATTTACGGTGTGATTTTTAATTTAACCCAAGCACCCTATTTATAGGAAAATGCTTAGAACACCAAAGCAGAAAATTGAATATAATAATATTATTTATAAACAAAATTCCTTAGCCCACCTTTGAAATCTGATTTCAGCCATAGCACATGTTAAATGAGGTTCACAAACTCACCAAAAACGTTTTTCTCAAAATAATTAATTAAAACTCCTAAAATCAATTATTTTGAACTCAAAACTTCAATAATTCATAATAAATAGCCCTTTTGTCAGAAAATTCAAATCTCGCGTCTTTTTATAGGAAATTCAATCCTCTACAACTTTGCGTAAGAAAGTTTTTCCAAATTCCAAAAGAAATTGATGAAAAGAAATCCACAAGCAGACGATTTTTCAAATTATAATCAAATTTTGATCAATAATTGTGTCCACCAACACACAAAATAATGTTAAACATTTAATGCCACAAAAATACTCTTCCTCCTCATATACTCATATATACCACATTCATTATGAAAATATCACCGTTAATATATTATTAAAATAATATATTTAAATGAATTATTTTATCAAAAATGATAAAATATTAATTTTCATTAATTGTCATTTTAAAATTTTCTCCATATATATCCACATAAAATCAATATTTTCCTCATCATATAAATCAATAATTAATTATTCACAAATAATATTACAGAATCATCAAGATCTTTGTGACGGTAGTTTCTCAGAAAGAGGGCTTTCAATAAGGATCTCTCTCTTCTTGGTATGATTAGGTGACCAAACCTCTCCTTAGAGCAGAACTTTCTAGACATTGCCAATAATGTTATCCAATAATATTATTCAGATAATATGAATTATTGTCTGAGATAATAAAAATACGTGTAATGACAATTATTGAAACAACAAAGAATATACAATATCAACGCAACAATTATTGAATCAATAAAATAAAATCTTTGAATAAGTAATTATTGTAACAATTATTGAGTAGTGCCTTCTTTACGTAAGAATCAATAATTGGTGCAATACTGGTATGTCTTCTTTGTTCAACAACGCGTATTAGTGTGTTTTAACCACCGGGTATTCCAACAAGATAATACTGTGAATAACTACGCCAGTTATTTATAAACAACTTATATTTGTCGTTTTCTTTATCCAATCACTTTACTTTATGGGCCCACAAAAGACTGCGCCATCGTACGAATATTCCCACAAGCGATCTGAATATTCCACGACCAAACGAATATTCCCCGACAATAATAAATATTTTATAACCACTTGCTTATTCGAAATATTTGCGTATTTTACCCATAACTATCCACATTAATCAAATCAACCTTTACTATTTTAAAATAATAAATAGAGGAAAATAAATTTCATTTATTAATAATTTGGGGTCTTATATGAACTATCCAAGTAGTAAAAGTACGATGAATACGCATTGGTTGCGTAGTAGATACCGCGGTGTATTGATTATTGATGCTTACGTGAGAAGTCACTTCGGTTTTGTTTAATTATTGCTACAGTAATTACTGCATAGTATCTCACGTTATTTGATTCAATTATTATCGATATTTTATATATTATTAAATCAATAATTGAGATGATAAGTTATTAATGTTATTATTTGTAATATTGACGATGTCTAAAAGTTCTGTCAAGGAGAGGTTTGGTCACCTAATTGCGCGCCAATAGAGAGAAATCCTTATTAGAAAGCCCCCTCTTTCCTAGGAACGACCTAGTTGTTAAATATTGCGAATTATAATAATGATGATAAATTTTGTTAAAATATTGAAAGGGTTTTTATGAAGTAGTTGTTGTAAATTTGCTTATTATTTGAATCCCCATTTACCCATTTTTAAAATAATCGGTAGAAAGTTATTTAGTATAAATATAATGGGACTCACCTGTGATTATGAGATGTTGATGGGAGGGGAACACGTGGGGCCCACGTGGAAGGAAAATAAAATGTGGGAGGGGGAAGAATTTAGTCGAGGGAGGATTGTAATATATATATATATATATATATATATATATATATATATATATATATATATATATATATATAACTTCGTTGACAAAATGGGGAAGGAGGAAAAAATTGATCACGGGAGTGTATCTCGTGAATTTTATTGACACGTGTTATATATATATATTAAATATATATAATATATTTTATTTAAAAGTTTTTATTTTATTAGAATATTTTATTGCATAGTCTTTGTATAGTAAAATCAAATTTTTCAATGAAATCATTCAAGAATTAGCCGTGACTTTCCCTTCCTTTGTCTTATTTCAAATAGTATCATTTTCATTCTCCTATAAATAGGATGCTTATTTAGAATTGAAAATCACACCAGAATCAGAGAATTCTTCTTCTATAATATTGAGCGTATTTCTTTTGAGTTTTAGAAAGCTTTGAGTGTAGAAAATAGTGAAAGTTTTCTTCAAGAATATATTCGCTATACAAGTTGGAATACTCTTCTTTTTGAGGTAAGGAGTATTATTTATTTCATATTCTAAAGAGATATTATTTTTTTGTATTCGTATGAATATTATTTCGTTCAATATTCGCAAGAAATATTATTTTCATTTAATATTCGTAGGGAATATTATATTCGTTCAATATTCGCACTACAATTGTACATGACAGTTGGTCCCAGATTATGCTACGTAAGACATGCCTGCACCATCTATTATATATCCCGAAATTCCATTTATATATTAAATTATTTTTTAAAAAAAGTACGCCGACGTTATAAAACGTAACTCAAATATATTCCATCCGTTAAAAAAATGACAGCTAGACAAACGAATATTAACTTATTTTTGATGTGGTTGACACATGATTATATTTACTTATGTGACTTCTGATGTGTATAAAAATAATATTTTATGTACATTTTATAATTTATTTATTATGTGTATTTTATTAATAAGTTTTATTTATTAATAATTTTATTAAGTAAAAATTGTGAGACCCCATTTTATCAATAAAGATTTAAATTTTGTCGAAATAATTTTTTAATATTATGGTGTGAATTTGAGATAATATTATAGTTGTGGGTAGTATTTATAAATTTTGCAAAGTATGCAAGTGGTTATATTATATTCGATTGGTGGGGAATATTCGGTTTAGCGAGGGAATATTAAACAATGGCTCAATCATTGGTGGACCCCCTAATGTAATTATTGTCGGATTGAGAAAACGACAAAAAATATTTTATTGAAATAACGGCGGAAGTTTTCAAGTGGATCTTGTTGAACTACTCGGTAGTAAAAAATCGATGTACGTGTGGTTGCGTAGTAGCAGCAGCGGTATTGATTATTGATGCTTATGTGAGAAGTCACTCGGTTTGATTCCATTATTGTCGATTAATAATATGAATTATTATAGCGATAATGACGTTTTGTTTTATTCAGTATTATTAACGTAATAAAAGCGAAACATCTTTTATATAAAATGAATACTTTATTAAAGTTATTCTATAAATAGAATATATTATATTTTATTATGCATAGTATTGCATAGTGTTTTTTGCATAGTGTTGCATAGTGATTTGCATAGTAAAAATTTTTATATAAATAGAATATATGATATTTTATTTAAAAGATTTTGCTTTAAATATGGACCGTCAGATTAAAGTAAATCAATACGGACTGATTCATGGATTAATTACTATGCATTCTATTTTCCTATAAGTAGAAGCTCATTCTTTCATTATTTTCTTACGAATTCACTTTGAAACTCTAGAGAGAAATTATAGAGATAAGCTATAGAGAAAATCTATAGAGAAAGAAGAAAAGTATTCTCGCTACTTCACTTTTCCAATATTCAGGTTCTTCTAAGGTTAGGGATATTATTTGTTGTATACCGTAAGTGGTGTTATTCTTTCTTATTCATGAAGAGAACTTACATTATTCCATTCATTATTATTATGTTGGAATAACTTTGTAAAAGTGGCATACCCTATACATAACCTCGTATACGCATGGCATATCCTATACTTGGTGAAATCCTTATATTATTCCATTCTTATTTATTACTGTTGGAATAACTTTTGTGGCGCCCCCAAAATTAGGTATCGTCACCCATCTTGGGTCGTCACTTACATGGTACATAAATTCAAATACAACTTACTTAACCTAACTATAGTGTATACAATACGACATTAGCAGTTGAGTTTGAATACAAATATTGTCTACTAGATATTATACAAACTCAAAAGGAGTCCTCATTACAACTATTATCACTTTATTTCACGAATAGTGTGGACTACTAATCTTATCCTCTCGGACCATTACTCGTTCCCGAGCTCGCGTCCGGCTATGTTCTCATTTCACGAAGAGAACGGTGAAAGAAAAGGTGAGCTCAACTAGCCCAAGAAGAAATATTATGACTAAGATAATGCGAGAATAAATTATCATTAGCCTTCAATGATGTTAAAGCGATAAAATCTGATAGAAACCAACCGGTTTAAGCTGCGGCGGAATACGCAATCCATTAAAAGAGTCAAGTAGAGAATAAAGTCTACTATCTTTTAGGTTTTAAAAGGTTTTCATCAATTTTTTTATATTTGAGACTCAAATTTTAATAAATAAACCACCACATCTAATCATCCACGTATACCACGGTCGAGGATTTTCATCAAGTTATCAATGGTCATGACTATACCGAATCACCCCTGGTCATAATCATACCCAAAACTATCCATCATTTGCATTACGAGCCTTTGAGGACTTTTGTCACATCATTTATATCAAGTCGTGATTATCTTGATTGATCCTGGTCATAATCATACTAAGTTCATCTATGCACGTAAGCCAAAGATAATAACATAATATAACATGAGGATGATGACAATGACATAATAATTCAATAAAACAAGTTCAAGAATTATTTAATTCATGAATTATTAACGTCAAAATTGTCATCATAATCTTTGTTTCGTAGAGTAAAATTCAAGAATGATCGGAAGAATATTTCCGTGAAAAGATCTTTGGATGAAAGCCATGAATATCGAGGATATTCTACTAATTTCATGGAATATAGAAGTCAAAGTTTTAACCAATTTGGGTATAATAAAGAATGGAATAACAAAAGAAATCACCATGCATGCGGTACTTGGCATAGATAAGGTTATTCAACATAATAATAATAACGGAACGGTCGGTGAAATTCACGCATGACAGGGATGTTCCAATGAATAATAAAGATGGAACGGATCCGGTGTAAAACACATGAGATAGGATATTCAATGAGAATGATAAAGAGCGGAACGGTCGGTGTAAAACACCTACAGACAGGATGTTCCAAGCGAGAATAATAATAAAAGCGGAACCGGTCAGTCCTGTAAAACACATGCGAGGATGTTCAATGAGAATAATAGAAGAATGTCACCAAGTATATAGGTAAACTGCGTAGACTGAGTTATTCAAGCAGAATAATAAGAATGGAATAACATAAGGATTTCACCAAGTATAGGGTATATCTGGCATTATACGAAGTTATGTATAGGGTATGCCACTTTTACAGATTATTCCAATGAATAATAATGAATGGAATAATGAAGTTCTCTTGAAGAAGAAAAATAACACCACTACTAGTAAAAAACCTGAATATAGAAGTAGTGAAGTAGCGAGAATACTCTTCTTCTTTCTATAACTTTCTCTCATAGCTTCTCTCTATAATTTTCTCTCTACAGAGTTTCAATGAATTCGTAAGAAAATAATGAAGGAATGAGCTTATTTATAGGAAAATGGAATGCATAGTAACTAATCCATGAGCGGTCCAGATTGATTTACTTTAATCGGCGGTCCATATTTAAAGAAAAATCTTTTAAATAAAATATAATATATTCTATTTATATAAAAAATATTTTACTATGCAAACACTATGCAATACTATGCAAAATACTATCTGAAAAACACTATGCAACACTATGCATAATAAAATATAATATATTCTATTTATAGAATAACTTTAATAAAGTATTCTATTTTATATAAAAAGATGTTTACATTTTATTACGTTAATAATCTGAATAAAACAAAACGTCATTATCGCTATAATAATTCATATTATTAATCGACAATAATGGAATCAAGTTGAGTGACTTCTCACATAAGCATCGATAATCAATACAGGTAATCTTTCTTATGCGACCACACACGATTCGCATTTTTTACTACCGAGTAGTTCAACAAGAACTACGGTAAAACTTCCGCCGTTATTTCAATAAAATATTTTTTTGTTTTCTCAATCAAAGAAAATAATTACATTGTGGGGTCCACCAATGATTGAGTAGTTATGCGAATATTCCTCGCTAAACCGAATATTCCCAGACCAATCGAATATAATATAACCACTTGCATACTTTGCAAAATTTATAAATACTACCCACAACTATAATATTATCTTAAATTCACACCATAATATTAAAAAATTATTTTGACAAAATTTAAATCTTTATTGATAAATCTGGGGTCTCACATAACTTTTATATCGCGGAATCCTTTATACTTGGTGATCTTCTTACATTATTCCATTCTTTATTATTACATTGGAATATCCAATACGTATGTTTTACAGGACTCGGTTCCATTGTTTATTATTCCGCATTTATTATTCTTTGGAATATCTTATGCGTGTGTTTTACAGGACACGGGTTCCATTATTTATTATTCAAAGATTTATTATTCTCATATATCATCATCATCGCTTGTGAATTTCACGACTTTGGTTCCGTTATTATTATTCTATGGAATAACCGTCATACATGCGCAAGTACTGCGCGCATGGTGATTTCTTTTGTTATTCCATTCTTTATTATACCTAGTTGGTTAAAACTTTGACTTTATACTCCATGAAATTAGTAGAATATCTTTGATATTTGCGTTTCATCCAAAGATATCTTTTCATGGAAATATTCTTCCGATTATTCTTGAATTTTTACTCTACAAAACAAAGATCATGTTGACAATTTGGACGTTAATAATTCCTCGGATTAAATAATTCTTGAACTTGTTTTATTGAATTATTATGTCATTGTCATCATCATCCTCATGTTATATTATGTTATCTTTCGCTTACGTGCATAGATGAACTTAGTATGATTATGACCGAGGATCATTCTAAGTATAATCATGGCTTGATATAAATGATGTGACAAAAGTCCTCAAGTGGCTCTGTAATGCGTTGATGGATAGTTTTTGGTATGATTATGACCGGGGGTGATTCTAAGTATAGTCATGACCATTGATGATTTAATGAAAATTCTTGACCGTGGTATGTGGATGATTAGATGTGGTGGAATATTTATTAAAAGTCGAGTCTCAAATTATATAATGATTGATGAAAACCTTTTAAATCATAAAAGATAGTAGACTTTATTTTCTACTTGACTCTTTTAATGGATTTCATATTCACCATAGCTTAAACTGGTTGTCTCATTGTATTTTATCGTTTAAATTGTTGAAGGCTAATGATAATTTATTCTCGCATTATCTTAGTCATAATATTTTCATCGGGCTAGTTGAGCTCACCCTTTCTTTTCACCGTTCTCTTCGTGAAATGAGAATATAATCGGGACTTAGCCTGGGAACGGAGTAATGGTCCAGAGGATAGCATTAGTAGTCCTCACTATTCTCGTGAAATAGTGTGATAATAATTGTAATGAGGACTCCTTGAGTATGGATATTATCTAAATGACAATATTCCTTTGAACTCTCGTTTATGTATTGTCGTATTTTACACAGATGATGTATAATTAAGTTTGTATTTGAATTTATGTACCATGTAAGTGGCGACCCAAGATGGGTGACGATACCTAATTTTGGGGGCGCCACGCGGTTGGTATCGAGCTTAGGGATATGATCCATGCATTTGAGATGTGAGATAAGAACTAGGAGGGGAGAGACGGGAATTCCTTCGCTAGTATGACCTACCTAAATTTATTTGGTATTTAATTGGTGGTCGAGTAAGGGATAATATGTGATATGTTAATTAACCCTTGTTTTGTGATAGTGTTTGAAAATGGCATCTGAAAATGTTGAGATAAGCAATGAAGCACATGAGAGTGTTGATTCAGCTCAAACAAAAGGTAACGACCAACAACACGATAATAATCATACTGGTGGCAACGGCTATCAGAATAATGATAACCATCGTGGGGGAAATTATCATGCCAAGAATGGTAACCCGCCGGTGGTAATCATGGCAAAGATAATAGAAGTGGAAATTGCAAGAAAAGAAGGTCATTTAGCCCAATTTTGTTGTGCACCAAAGTCAAGTCTAGCTGGGACGGTGGCACCAAAGGTGGATATGGACAAAACAAAGTCGTTGGTTTTAGGAAGTGCATTTTTCATGACTTCTCAAAAAGCGAGTAAACCGAACGAAGTTAGCACGGGTTAGTTAATTATAAATTGCGAAGTCTATACCTTATAAGATCTGGGTTTACCCATTATTTTATCTCTCTTGCTTGCGTTCAACATTTAAATTTGACTCCGAAGAAGTTAAACTTTGACTTATTGGTTGAAACTTCGTTAGTAGGAGCCTTCGTTACCTCTACTGTTTTAAAATCTTGTTGATTCAAATCGACACTTTCATGTTACTTGTCAATCTTATCTCTTTGAAAATACTTGCCTTTGATTTTAGGGATCAATTGGTTAAATATTCATCATGCTTTTCGTAAGGTTGTTAGCTTTTATATTTATAACAACCCTGTTACACGAATTCAAAGTAACCAAACCCTAAAGTTAATCATTGTCATATCAAGCCATAAGTAAAGAACCCCGAAACTTTCGTTGTTGACTTCCTTGTGTGGAATGCACCGAAGCCAGACTTTCTGTATGCGACATCGTGAATGAAGATGACAAGTTTATAGGTATCATTGTGAGGTCTTTATCTAGGTTAAGGGATAGAAGTCACAGTTGATATCAATGTGACGTCTTATCCAAGTCTTGGAAGAGAGTCAGATTTTGAATGATATTTCTATTATTAATAAATTTTTCGGCGTATTCTTGAAGACTTCTTAGCCCACCCTAGGCGTGAAATCGAATTTTGTATTGACCCCAAAGACAAAAACTCATTTCTTAAACCCTCAAATATTTCTTCAACTAAAAGGATCATTTACGTGGATTATGATGGAAGTCATAATAAAAATATTGAACTGATGAAAATCATGTGTATATGAAGTATTAGTAAGTGTTATGATGAGTTATGTTGGTTAGTATGTGAAAACATGAAAGTTTCTTAGAAATCACAAAGAGTTGAAAATCAGATTTTGGTGAAAAACGTAACATGAAATTCAATTGACCATATCTCCTATTATATTTTGAATTTTTGAGTATGGTCAAGTCCTAGAGTTAGATCTATGAGTTACCTAACTAATCCAAGTGGAATCACTGGAAAAGGTGTTGTAGATTTTTGTGTGGTGATTTTAGCAAAGGAGTGCAAAAGCTGCAAAAAAAAAGCGAAAAAAGCTTTCACGCCATGATTTTAGAGGGCTATTTCGGCCACTTAAACTATGAGAAAAATTCTGGCCTTTTGGGACATGAAAGTATATGGTATAAAGTACCTTCCTGTCCAAAAATGAGCTCATTCGACTTAAAATGAGCAAGTTATGACTATTTCAATATTTAGGTTTTTTAAACGAAAAATGCTATAACTTAGGAGTTCTATAACTCAGATGACCATGAAATTTAAACTGGAGGCTCACATTAACATGTGTAAAGTCCTGTCAAGATTTAGGAATTTTGGAGTTAAACTTGAGGTAGCTAATTTCTTAAGGAAATAATTAGAAATTGATTTTTAAAAAATAGTAAATGAATTTTAAAATTCGAGAAAAATATATTTTCATTATGGGACTATATTATGCTAAATCCCAGAAAAGAAATATTTTTGGGACTGATTTGGTATTTTTCATGAAAATAGTTTAGTTACGAACATATGAGTTAAATATGTTATGTGAAGTAACAAAGTTGAAAATAGGATTTTATGGCTAGAGAATCCTATATAGAGTATATGACATATTTTTTTGATGAGGATTTGATCATTGGTGATGATATCTTGAGTATGGCATTTTGAATGATTAAATGCATTATATGGTAAAGCGTAAACAATTGAAATAAATTATTTATAAATTTAAGAAGTGATTAAAATATTGTTATAATATTAATGATATTAGACTATGAGATTATTAAGTGATTGATAACATGGGGATATTCTTGAATCTGGATAAATTATATTATAAATGTTTAATATTTATCCTTTATCTCATTTGATTTATTCTTTATATCATTATCATCATGCTTATATTATGTTGAAAGTCATCTGTGGCCTGTAGTGCATAGATGGACTTGGTATGATTATGACCAGAGATTGTTCGGTATAATCATAACCGTAATTAAAAACACGATTATCTTTGCCGTAGTAGTGCATGGATAATTTGTGGTCGTGATATAATCTTAATGAATCGTATCTTTCGTCAGTAGTGCATGGATAATTTGTGGTCGTGATACTAATGAATACACGATTATCTTTGGTACGTAGTGCATGGATAATTTGTGGTCGTGATACTAATGAATACACGATTATCTTTGGCACGTCGTGGATAATTTGTGGTCGTGATCTTAATGAATACACGATTATCTTTGGTACGTAGTGCATTGATAATTTGTGGTCGTGATACTTAATGAATACACGATTATCTTTGGCACGAGTGCATGGATAATTTGTGGTCGTGATACTAATGAATACACGATTATCTTTGCACGTAGTGCATGGATAATTTGTGGTCGTGATACTAATGAATACACGATTATCTTTGGTAGTAGTGCATGGATAATTTGTGGTCGTGATCTTAATGAATACACGATTATCTTTGGTAGTAGTGCATGGATAATTCGTGGTCGTGATGATCTTAATGAATATTCTTGGCACGTAGTGCGGGGATGATTCGATGATATTGATTAATTATTGAGCTGAGTCTCAGCAATGAAATATTAATTCATGGATGTGGTAAAAGTCATCTTTGGCAGTAGTGCATTGATAGACTTGGTATGATTATGACCAAGGATTATTTGGTATAATCATGATCGTAATTGAAAACACGAATATCCTTGGCCAGTGGTGCATAGATAATTCGTGGTCGTGATACTATTAAGCTGCGTCTCAGCATTATTGGTTTTACAGTTGTATATCTTTGGCCTGTAGTGCAAAGATGAATTGTTAATGAATATCTTTGGCCGGATTGCGAAGATGAATTTAATATTTTTAACGATAAAGGTATTCAAGGTATCCTCACCTCTTATCATACCAGGTACGTACCCTAATTTCGAGGGCAAAATTCCATAAGGAGGGGAGATTGTGAGACCCCAGATTTTATCAATAAAGATTTAAATTTTGTCGAAATAATTTTTTAATATTATGGTGTGAATTTGAGATAATATTATAGTTGTGGGTAGTATTTATAAATTTTGCAAAGTATGCAAGTGGTTATATTATATTCGATTGGTCGGGGAATATTCGGTTTAGCAGGAATATTCATACAATGGCTCAATCATTGGTGGACCCCAGCAATGTAATTATTGTCGGATTGAGAATAATGAAAAATATTTTATATGAAATAACGGCGGAAGTTTTACCGTGGATCTTGTTGAACTACTCTCAGTAGTAAAAGTACGATGTACGTGTGGTTGCGTAGTAGCACACGATATTGATTATTGATGCTTATGTGAGAAGTCACTCAGTTTGATTCTATTATTGTCGATTAATAATATGAATTATTATAGCGATAATGACGTTTTGTTTTATTCGTATTATTAACGTAATAAAATAGAAACATCTTTTATATAAAATGTAATACTTTATTAAAGTTATTCTATAAATAGAATATATTATATTTTATTATGCATAGTGTTGCATAGTGTTTTGCATAGTGTTGCATAGTGTTTGCATAGTAAAATGTTTTTATATAAATAGAATATATGATATTTTATTTAAAAGATTTTGCTTTAAATATGGACCGTCAGATTAAAGTAAATCAATCAGATAGTTCATGGATTAATTACTATGCATTCTATTTTCCTATAAATAGAAGCTCATTCTTTCATTATTTTCTGACGAATTCACTGAAACTCTAGAGAGAGAAATTATAGAGAGAAAATCTATAGAGAGAATGAAGAAAAGTATTCTGCTACTTCACTTTTCCAATATTCAGTTCTTCTAAGGTAATGGATATTATTTGTTGTACCCGTAAAGGGTGTTATTCTTTCTTATTCATGAAGAGAACTTACATTATTCCATTCATTATTATTACATTGGAATAACTTTTGTAAAAAGTGGCATACCCTATACATAACTCAGATATCTGCCAGATACCTATACTTGGTGAAATCCTTATATTATTCCATTCTTATTTATTCATTGGAATAACTCAGATCTGTGAATCATGGCGCCCCCAAAATAGGTATACATCACTAATTACGAGTTGTCAATACATGGTGTAAACAACTACAACTTTATTATTACAACAAGTAAAAGCTGTGAGTTTGAATACAAATATTATCTTACAGACAATATCTATACTCAAATAAATCCTCATCACATTTATTGATACATTATTTTACAAAAATGGTGAGGACTACTAAACAATCCTTTCTAAAACCTTCATTCCATTACCCGACTCGTATTTTCATTATATTCTCGCCTCCCGAGAAAAATGGAACAAAAAGGAAAAGGGTGAGCTCAACTAGCTCGATAAAGAATATTATGACTAAGATAATATACAACAAATTATCTTTAGTCTTCAACAGGGAAAAATATAATAGAATCTGATAGACAACAAATTTTAAATCAATATTCATAATGAAATAATAATTCATTAGAAGAGTTAAGTAGAGAATGCAAACTACTATCTTCTATGTATGAATTTAAAAGTTCATCGTCTCATCTTTTATCCATGTAACATCAATCAATATACATCGGAATCAAATATTCATCTTTGCACTACGAGCCAAAGATATTCATCGATTGGTCATATTCATTTAAACACTGTTCATCTTCAGACAAAGATATTCTTCGAATCGCCAAAGATATTCTTAGAAATCATTCATCTTTGCACTCTGGGGCCAAAGATATTCCATAATATCATCATTTAAGACCGAGGATGATGAAAAATATTTTTTTAAAGAAGCGAATCCGGTGAAACAAAATGACAAGGATTAAGGATTAAGGATTCAGTACTTGGTTTTATCCACGTCCAAAATACCTCAAAAATAATCATAGTGGTGTAAAATTCAAGAATGATCAAAACATGGATACAATCGAGTTAGTATCCGAATATATATTTTAGATGAAAAGAAGAAATTTTATTTTTCTATTGAATAGTATCAGTATCGTGAATAGTCTTAGATATCGTGAATAGTGCCGATATCGTGAATAAGTAACTCAGACACCAAAAGATAGAAATTCCACAAAAAACATCTTCACGCTTTATGAATAGTACTCGTGAATAGTAACTTCGTGAATAATAACTTCTCGTGAATAGTAACTTCGTGAATAGTAACTCATGAATAAGAACCCATGAATAGTAACCCGACATGAAAAAGTTCCAAATTTGATAAAACTTCGGATCAACATTTCAATTATAATGATATTGAAGAAATAATATCATTTGAGAAGAAAATAACATCCCTTACCTCGAAAGATCAAGACTTCTAGCTAGAAATAAGATTATAGTCTTTGAAGGAACTTGCACCAAATCTAGCAATACTCAAAGTATACTCAAAATACTCACAAAGAATACCGATAATATAGAGAGAAAACTTGGGTTTCGGTGTGATTTTCAATTTAAACCAAGACACCTATTTATAGGAAAATGCTTAGAACACCAAAAGCAGAAAATTTAATAAAATAATAATATAATTAAACAAATTCAAGCCCACCTTAGACCAACTGAATTCAGCACATTTGTATCACATGTGGGATTGCAAAAACGTTTTTCTTAAATAAAACAATTAAAACTTCCAAAAATTAATTATTTGAACTTGAAGCTTCAATAATTCATAATAAATAGCCCTTTCATCAGAGAAAATTTGAATCTCGTGAGTTTTTATAGGAAATTCAATTCTCTACAACTTTGCGTAAGAAAGTTTTTCCAAATTTCAAATGTAAATCAACAGAAATCCACAAACAAGCGATTTTTTACGTGTTATAATCAAATTTCGGTCAATAAATGGGGTCCAATGACATGTTTAACATGTTTTAAACATTTATTGCAACAAAATACTCTTCCTCCTCGTATACTCATATATCCCACATTCATTGTAAAAATATCACCCTATTAATATATTATTAAAATAATATATTTAAATGAATTATTTTATCGAGGAAAAAGATAAAATTTTAATTTTCAACAATTGTCACTATAAAAATTTTCTCCATCTATATCCACATAAAATCAATATTTTTCTCATCATATGAATCAATAATTAATTATTCATAAATAATATTCGAGAATCACAATATTGACAACTGTGCGGTTCCAGGAAGAGGGCTTTCCAATAAGAATTTCTTCTTCTGGCGCTTGCAATTAGGTGACCAAACCTCTCCTTAGGCAGAACTTTCTAGACATTGCCAATAATGTTATCTAATAATATTATTCAGGATAATATGAATTATTGCTTCGATAATGAAAAAATCTTTGTGTAATGACAATTATTGAAACAACAAACAATATAAAATATCAACACAATAATTATTAACTCAATAAAATATTGAGCGGTAATTCTGTAACCATTATTGAGTAAGTGCCTTCTTACGTAAGAATCAATAATTGGTGCAATACTGCAGTCAACCGCTTTCAACAACGCGTATTAGTGTGTTTTAACCATTTGGGTATTCCAAAAGATGCAAGTAACAACTACGTAGTTATTTAAAAACAACTTATATTTGTCGTTTTCTTTATCCAATCGCTTTCAGTTATGGGGCCCACATGGTGGCATGGCATTTGGCCGTCATACGAATATTCCCTGACAAGAGACGAATATTCCACGACCAAACGAATATTCCCAAACGATAATGAATATTTTATAACCACTTGCTTATTTTGAAATATTTGCGTATTTAACCCTTAACTATCCACATTAATCAAATCAACCCTTACTATTTCAAAATAATAAATAAAGGAAATTCCTTTTTATTTAAAAATTTGAGGGTCTTCTGTAATCCCCCATACTTGGTGATCTTCTTCTTTTATTCCATTCTTTATTATTATTGTTGGAATATCCTGTCATGCGTGTTTTACACGGAATTCTGGTTCCATTGTTTATTATTCCGCATTTATTATTCTCCGTTGGAATATCCATGCGTGTGTTTTACACGGACACGGTTCCATTGTTTATTATTTAGCATTTATTATTCATTGGATCATCCTCGCGGTGTAAATTTCACGACTCGGTTCCGTTATTATTATTCTATTGGAATAACTTTGTCATGCAAATACCGCATGCATGGTGATTTCTTTTGTTATTCCATTCTTTATTATACCCGGTTGTTTAAAACTTTGACTTTCTATACTCCATGAAATTAGTAGAATATCTTTGATATTTGCGCGCTTCATCCAAAGATCTTTTCATGGAAATATTCTTACGATTATTCTTGAATTTTACTCTACAAAACAATATCATGTTGACAATTTGACGTTAATAATTCTCGGATTAAATAATTCTTGAACTTGTTTTATTGAATTATTATGTCATTGTCATCATCCTCATGTTATATTATGTTATCTTTCGCTTACGTGCATAGATGAACTTAGTATGATTATGACGAGGATCATTCGGTATAATCATGGCTTGATATAAATGATGTGACAAAAGTCCTCGATGGGCTCTGTAATGCAAATGATGGATAGTTTTTGGTATGATTATGACCGGGGTGATTCGGTATAGTCTTGACCATTGATGATTTAATGAAAATTCTTGAATAGTGGTACGGGGATGATTAGATGTGGTGGAATATTTATTAAAGTTTGAGTCTCAAATTTATGATGATGAAAAACCTTTTAAATCATAAAAGATAGTAGACTTTATTTTCTACTTGACTCTTTTAATGGATTTCATATTCCGCTGCAGTTAAACTGGTTGTCTATTGTATTTTATCGGTTTAACATTGTTGAAGGCTAATGATAATTTATTCTCGCATTATCTTAGTCATAATATTTCTTCTTTGGGCTAGTTGAGCTCACCCTTTCTTTTCTTCGTTCTCTTCGTGAAATGAGAATATAATTTGGGACGAGTCGGGGAACGGAGTAATGGTCCGGAGGATAGCATTAGTAGTCCTCACTATTCGTGAAATAATAGTGTGATAATAATTGTAATGAGGACTCCTTGAGTATGGATATTGTCTAAATGACAATATTCTATTAGAACTCTCGGTTTATGTATTGTCGATGTATGTTACTGACGGATGTATAATTAAGTTTGTATTTGAATTTATGTACCATGTAAGTGGCGACCCAAGATAGGTGACGTATACCTAATTTTGGGGGCGTCACAAAAATGATTATGTAGAATGACCTATTTATTTATTTTTAAATATCTATATTTATGTAAATAATTATTTCTTTTCAGACTTATTTTTATATATTATTAAATCAATAATTGAGATGACAAGTTATTATTGTTTTTATTTGCAATATTGACGATGTCTAGAAGTTCTGTCAAGGAGAGGTTTGGTCACCTAATTGCGCGCCAATATGGAGAAATCCTTATTAGAAAGCCCCCTCTTTCCTAGGAACGACCTAGTTGTTAAATATTGCGAATTATAATAATGATGATAAATGTTGTTAAAAATATTGAGAGGATTTTTATGAAGTAGTTGTTGTAAATTTGCTTATTATTTGAATCCCCATTTACCCATTTTTAAAATAATCGGTAGAAAGTTATTTAGTATAAATATAATGGGACTCACATGTGATTATGAGATGTTAATGGGAGGGGAACACGTGGGGCCCACGTGGAAGGAAAATAAAATGTGGGAGGGGGAAGAATTTAGTCAAGGGAGGGGTTGTAATATATATATATATATATATATATAACTTAGTTGACAAAATGGGGAAGGAGGAAAAAACTGATCACGGGAGTGTATCTTGTGAATTTTATTAACACATTTATATATATATTTAATATATATAATATATTTTATTTAAAAGTTTTTATTTTATTAGAATATTTTATTGCATAGTGCTACATAGTAAAATCAAATTTTTCAATGAAATCAGTCGAAGAATTCGCCCGTGACTTTCCCTTCACTGTGCGCTCAAATAGTATCATTTTCATTCTCCTATAAATAGGATGCTTATTTAGAATTGAAAATCACACCAGAATTGTAAGACCCCAACTTTTATAAATAAAGATGAATTTTTCTATAAATATTATTTTTGAATATTATGGAATAAATTTGATATAATGTTATAGTTGTGGGTAATATTTATAAATTTTGCAAAGTATGCAAGTTGTTATAAAATATTCGTTTGGTCGGGGAATATTCTTTTTGTTAGGAATATTCGTACAACGACTCAATCATTGGTGGACCCCACAATGCGAAATTATTGTCGGATTGAGAAAACGACAAAAAATATTTTATAAAAATAACTACGGAGGTGTTCTTTGTTAAAAGCTGTTGAACTACCGGTGGTAAAAAATGCGAATCTGGCGTGGTTGCATAAGAAGACACCAGTATTGATTATTGATCTTACGTGAGAAGTCACTTTCACCTATGCTTAATTATTACATGATAATTCTTTGCATCGTATCTCTTATATTATTGATTCAATTATTGTCACATTATCATCCGTATAATATGTTATAGTATTAAATCAATAATTGAGGCGAAAAGTTATAAATGATTAATAATTGTTGAAAGATTAAATATGTGTTGATAAAAAATAAAATGATTTGTGGTAAGTTTGATTATTTTATGGGGGCTCTATGTCATCATCTAAGAGTCTCTTCGTCAATAGTAATTACCTTTGTGAATAGTAATTACCTTCGTCGATAGTATTTACCTTCGCCAATCGATAGTAATTACTGGCCAATCGATAGTAATTACTACTTGTGAATAGTAATTACCTTCGTCAATAGTAATTACCTTTACCAGACGTCGAACCACTTGTCGTTTCACATTACAAAAACGTCGAACCACTTGTCGTTTTCACATTACTGTGCGCCGAACCACTTGTCGTTTCACATTACGAGCGTCAAACCACTTTTCTTTTCACATTATTAGTCGTCGAGCCACTTGCTTTTCACACACGGCGGTCTTAAGCTAGAAATCTTCTATAAATAGAGGCCTAGTGCTTCATTATTTTTCACGAATTCATTCAAGCTATAGAGAGAAAGTATAGAGAGAATAAGAGAGAAAGAAGAAGAGTATTTTGTTACTACTACCTTCTTTGCAAAGATTCAATCTCCTACCAAAAGTAAGGGTGTTATTCTTTCTTATTCATGAAGAGAACTATTGTTATTCCATTGCTTATTATTCATTTGGAATAACTTTTGTATACGTGGTTTACCCTATACTTGGTGACATTCTTCTATTATTCATTTGGAACATCCCGTCTGCAGGTGTGTTTACACAGGACTGGTTCCGTCTTTATTATTCATTGGAACATCACATGCATGTGTTTTACACCGGACCGGTTCCGCTCTTTATTATTCATTGGAACATCCTCATCGTGTGTTTTACACGGACACTGGTTCCATCTTTATCATTCTGTTGGAACATCACGTCACGGTGTGAACTGGTTCCATTCTTTATTATTACTGTTGGAACATCCATGCATGCATTTATTGGGACCTGGTTGGTTATTTATTATTCGCATTGGAATACATGCACATGTGATCTATCGCATGTATGGTGATTTCTTTTCTTATTCTATTCTTTATTATACCCGGTTGGTTAAAACTTTGACTTCTATACTCCATGAAATTAGTGGAATATCCTTGATATTTGCGTTTCATCCGAAGATCTTTCATGGAAATATTCTTCCGATCATTCTTGAATTTTACTCTACAAAACGAAGATCATGTTGATAATTTGGGACGTTAATAATTCCGGATAAAATAATTCTTGAACTTGTTTTATTGAATTCTTATATCATTGTCATCATCCTCATGTTTATATTATGTTGAAAGTCATTTGTGGCACTGTAGTGCATAGATGGACTTGGTATGATTATGACGAGAGACTATTCTATGTAATCATTTAATCGTAATGTTACAAATGATGTGATAAAATCCTCGATGGCCAGTAGTGCATTGGTGGATGCCGATTGTTGGCATGATCATGACCATTAATGAATACATAAATATTCTTGGCCCGTAGTGCATGAATAATTGTGGTCGTGATCTTAAAGAATATCCTTGGTAGTAGTGCGGGGGTGATTCGATGATGTGGAATATTTATTAAAGCCGAGTCTCATTTATAATGATGATGAAAAACCTTTTAAAACCTAAAAGAAAGTAGACTTTATTTTCTACTTGACTCTTTTAATGGATTGCTTATTCATTGCAGATTAAACTGGTTGTCATTGTATTTTATCGGTTTAACATTGTTGAAGACTATTGATAATTTATTCGCATTATCTTAGTCGTAATATTTCTTCTTGGGCTAGTTGAGCTCACCCTTTCTTTCTTTATTCTCTTGAAAATGAGAATATATTTGGGGACGAGTCGGAAAAGCGAGTGATGGTCCTGAAGATAACATTAGTAGTCCTCACTATTCTGTGAAATAGTGTGATAATAATTGTAATGAGGACTCCTTTTTGAGTTTGTATAATATCTAGTAGACGATATTTGTATTTAAACTCACAGCTTATGTCGTATTGAACACGACAGTTATGTTAGTAAGTTGTATTTAAATTCTGTACCATGTAAGTGGCGACCCAAGATGGGTGATGTATACCTAATTTTGGGGGAGTCACAAGAATCAGGGAATTCTTCTTCTATAATATTGAGCGTATTTCTTTTGAGTTTTAGAAAGCTTTGAGTGTAGAAAATAGTGAAAGTTTTCTTCAAGTATATATTCGCTATACCAGTTGGAATACTCTTCTTTTTGAGGTAAGGAGTATTATTTATTTCATATTCTAAAGAGATATTATTTTTTGTATTCGTATGAATATTATTTCGTTCAATATTCGCAAGAAATATTATTTTTATTTAATATTCGTAGGGAATATTATATTCGTTCAATATTCGAAATGAATATTATTTTCGTTTAATATTCGTAAGGGATGTTATTTTTGTTCAATATTCGCTTGAAATAATATTTTCTTCCATACTCTGTAGTATGTAAGTAATATTATTTTGTTTTAGATTTCGAATTCTATACTCATTTGGTTAAAGTTTGGCTTCTACACTCCATGAAATTAGTAGAATATCCTTGATATTTGCGCTTCATCTAGTATCTTTTAATGAAAATATTATTCTGAGCATTCTTGATAAGTTTTAACTTTTTCATGTCGGAATACTATTCACGGGTTACTATTCATAAAGTACTATTCATGGGGTATTATTCACTCGAGTACTATTCACCCGAGGTATTATTCACGATAAAAATTGATTCATTTTCGATCCAAATCATTTTTGGTACAATATTATTCTTGAATTTTACTCCACCAAGCAATATCATGTTGACAATTTGAACGTTATTGAATTCTGAATAAATTAAATTGTTAAAATATTTAAAATTTATCCTTAAATTTATTTTATTGAATTATTATGTCATCGTCATCATCATCATGCTTATATTGTTATGAAAGTCATCTTTGGCCCGTAGTGCATAGATGGACTTGGTATGATTATGACCAAGGATTCTTCGGTATAATTATGACCGTAATGTTACCAATGATGTGGTAAAAGTTCTCATTAGCCCGTAGTGCATTGATGGATAGTTTTTGGTATGATTATGGCCATGGATTCTCTTCGGCCAAGGGTGCAAAGATGAATTATTTTATGGCATGATCATGACCGTTGATGAAAACAAAATTATCTTTGGCCCTTAGTGCATGGATAATTCGTGGTCGTGATACTAAAGAATATCCTTGGCCCGTAATGCAGGGATGATTCGATGATGTGGATTTTTTTTATTAAGCTGAGTCTCAGCGATAAAGTTGATGAAAAACCTTTTTAAATCATATAAGATAGTAGATTTTATGCTCTACTAGATTTTATGCTCTACTTGACTCTTCTAATGGATTGCTTATTCCGCTGCAGTTGTTGATCTAATATATATAATATATTTTATTTAAAAGTT
Source organism: Panax quinquefolius (assembly GCA_020205615.1). Taxonomy (NCBI): domain Eukaryota; kingdom Viridiplantae; phylum Streptophyta; class Magnoliopsida; order Apiales; family Araliaceae; genus Panax; species Panax quinquefolius. Next base: position 150,370,294 of record CM035153.1, on the reverse strand, counting down.
TTTATTTTATTAGAATATTATATTGCATAGTGCTGCATAGTAAAATTAAAATTTTCAATGAAATCAGTCGAAGAATTCGCCCGTGACTTTCCCTTCACTGTGCGCTCAAATAGTATCATTTCCATTCTCCTATAAATAGGATGCTTATTTAGAATTGAAAATCACACCAGAATCAGAGAATTCTTCTTCTATAATATTGAGCTTATTTCTTTTGAGTTTTAGAAAGCTTTAAAGTGTAGAAAATAGTGAAAGTTTTCTTCAAGAATATATTTGCTATACCAGTTGGAATAATCTTCTTTTTGAGGTAAGGAGTATTATTTATTTCATATTCTAAAGAGATATTATTTTTTGTATTCGTATGAATATTATTTCGTTCAATATTCGCAAGAAATATTATTTTCATTTAATATTCGTAGGGAATATTATATTCGTTCAATATTCGAAATGAATATTATTTTCGTTTAATATTTGTAAGGGATGTTATTTTTGTTCAATATTCGCTTGAAATAATATTTTCTTCCATAGTCTGTAGTATGTAAGTAATATTATTTTGTTTTAGATTTCGAATTCTATACTCATTTAGTTAAAGTTTGGCTTCTACACTCCATGAAATTAGTAGAATATCCTTGATATTTGCGCTTCATCCAATATCTTTTCATGAAAATATTATTCTGAGCATTCTTGATAAGTTTTAACTTTTTTATGTCGAAATACTATTCACGGGTTACTATTCATAAAGTACTATTCACGGGATACTATTCACTCGAGTACTATTCACCCAGGGTATTATTCACGATAAAGATTGATTCATTTTCGGTCCAAATCATTTTTGGTACAATATTATTCTTGAATTTTACTCCACAAAGCAATATCATGTTGACAATTTGAACGTTATTGAATTCTGAATAAATTAAATTGTTAAAGTATTTAAAATTTATCCTTAAACTTGTTTTATTGAATTATTATGTCATCGTCATCATCCTCATGCTTATATTGTTATGAAAGTCATCTTTGGCCCGTAGTGCATAGATGGACTTGGTATGATTATGACCAGGGATTCTTCGGTATAATCATGACCGTAATGTTACAAATGATGTGGTAAAAGTCCTCAATTAGCCCGTAGTGCATTGATGGATAGTTTTTGGTATGATTATGACCATGGATTCTCTTCGGCCAAGGGTGCAAAGATGAATTATTTTATGGCATGATCATGACCGTTGATGAAAACACGATTATCTTTGGCCCTTAGTGCATGGATAATTCGTGGTCGTGATACTAAAGAATATCCTTGGCCCGTAATGCAGGGATGATTCGATGATGTGGATTTTTTTTTATTAAGCTGAGTCTCAGCGATAAAGTTGATGAAAAACCTTTTTAAATCATATAAGATAGTAGATTTTATGCTCTACTTGACTCTTCTAATGGATTGCTTATTCCGCTGCAGTTGTTGATCTAAAACTTGTTGTTTATTATATTCTATCAGTTGTTATATTATTGTGGTGCTAAGGATAATTTATTTCGCATTATCTTAGTCATAATATTTCTCATTGGGCTAGTTGATCTCACCCTTTCTTTCATTGTTTTCTCTCTTGAAATGAGATATATATTTGGGACTAGTCGAGGAATGGATTGACGGTCTAGATGTTTGCATTAGTAGTCCTCACTATTCTGTGAAATAGTGTGATAATAAATGTATTATTTGTATTAAAACTCACAGCTCATGTTGTATATTTAAGTTTGTATTTGTATTCTGTACCATATATTTGACGACTCAGAATGGATTATGTATACCTATTTTGGGGGCGTCACATAAAATGTCATTTTGTATATATAGAGAACGGTCTTTTGATTCCCTCATACTCTGGAGTAAAATCCTATATAGGGATTAAAATAGAGATTCAAATAAGGATACGGAAACTGATGGATAATGATTTATTGATATATTCTTTAAAATTGGGGATATAGAGTTAATTAGGGAAACTGTTATTAATGCTCTTACTGAAATAAGATTTTTTTTATTTTCTTCTCTAATTATTTCTTCTGCTACTTTCAGATTTTAATGTTGTGAACCACCACAATCAGTATAGACCAACAAGACCAACAAAATTCAGATCCGTCAACATACACCACCATAATCCACCAACAAAATTCAGTTCCCTCACCATCCACCACCATGCATCGTCAACTCTCAAAATCACGACATCAACAGATCCACTACCACCACCACGAGATCCACCAGATCTACCACTATCGTTAAGGCGTTAGCACAACCCACCACCGTTAATACCACTCACCACAACACCACCATAGCCCAAATCAAAAAAAAAGATGGAAGAAACTCACCCACAAGAAAATGTCATCACTACCATCACCCACAATAAGACAAACCATAACACTAACAACAATTTTAACAAGAAAATTGATATTTTCACATGACTTTTAGATATTTTCACATGGAACACATGAAAAGTGTCATTATAGATGTATAGCGACAGTTTTATAAAATATATAGCGACGATTTTCATGTGAAAATATTAGTTTTCTTTTAAGGCAAGGAAATGAAATAAAGCAAAATCAACCACCCAAAGAAAATCATGAAAATAAATCAAATTTAATAGGGCACCCAGATAGCATCAAAACCCTAATACCTAAATCAACAAAAATATTGTCACCAACAAGTCCAACCGCCTGTTGCAATTGCTTCTGACCAGCACCAACAACCACCAAAGTCGTTTCATATCACACCAACATCTACTTGTGAAAGTAAAAGAAAAAAGAAAAAAAATGGATATGAAAAATAACAAGAGGGAGATAAGTAAAATGAAAGTATGTTTGTAGATCTGTTCTTGAGTGTCATCATTTGTTGTCGATTTGATTGTCGGCGTCTTCACTCGTTGATTTAATTGTTGGCGTCTTCACTCGTTGTCGATAGTGCAGATGGTTTATTTTGTATTAATCTTTCTATTTTTTTCCTTTTGTTACTATATATATAATATGAATAAAAATAACAAGGAATAAGAGACAAAAAAAGGGAACGAAATATTTACTAAAAGGAATGGGGGGAAAGAGATGTCTGGTAAAGGGAATAGGGGGACAGGGATGATAGGTACGGGGAAGGGGAAGGGGAAATGGTAGTTTAATTACTTTTTTTATTTTGATTAAATGTTTAATTTAGTTATTAGTTTACTTTTACGGATAATCTATTATAATTTATTAGTATTATTTTGTTTTTTCACTTACATAAATGATAAAAGAAAATTTGTAAAATAACTCACTTTTTACACAAAAATACTAATATTGGCACGTGTCAACCACATTAAAGATAAATTAACATGCGTTTGTCTAGCTGTCATTTTTAACGGGAGGGACATATTTGAGCTACGTTTTATAACGTCAGAGATATTTTTGGAAAAAAAATAATTTAGAGTATAAGTGAGATTTTGGGGTAAACATCAGGAACATTTTTACACCTTTACCCATATACAATCACACATATATATAATTGATTATAAAATAAAATTATTTTTTATTTTTAAATTGCAGATTAATATAAATTTATAACATATCATTACTTGAATAATGAATAAATTAAATACAATTGTGTTATCGCTAATATATTTTAAACAAATAAAATTATGTATAAACTTCTTGAATAAGTCATTATTTTAAAGATGTACTTTTCATCACAAAAATAAGTAAAGTATAATTTGCACTCATATTAAAAAAGTAAAAATAAAAGAAAGAATAAAAAAGTTTTAAATTTATTCTTAATGACCCCATAAAATTATATAAAGTGAAGAATACTTTTATTTTAATTTTATAAATTTCACCAAATAACATATTTATCATTCACTTTATGTACTGTATCTCATCATTTTAGGATAAAACATTTGTATATTTAATCATCCTTTTGAGGAAGAATTAAGTATCTTTACTTTTAAAAAATAGTAAATCTATGGATACATCAAATTTACTTTCTCTTTCCCGAATGCACTATAAAAGAAAAAGAAGAAAAGAAACAAGTGAGGTGGAGGTCCACCTATGAATTATCTCAGTCTAATTTTGTCTTTTGTTTTATAATGCATTCGAAAAGGAGAAGGTAAGTTTGATGTATCTATAGATTTACTCTTTTAAAATAGGTTTAAATATATTTCACTACATTAAACTATTCTCTTTTTCCATTTCGATGATTCACATTTTAATTTTGGCAATTAATTGAGTAAACTATTAATTTTTTCACTTTTGTCTAGTTTCTCTTGACACATCAGAAATAGCTGAAGTGGCCCCTTGAGTGGGCCATGTCTAGTTGATGTGTATTTAAAAAATAATTTTTTTACCATTTTGTTAATTTAATTGGTAAAGTTTGCAAAACAATAAATCAAAATGATCTATCAGATATTTGTATCTCTAGTTTTTTCGCTTTGCCTTATGTCCTCTCTTTTCCCTCGTTGATTCATCTCATTCTCTCTCTTCTTCATTCGTCTAATTCGTGCTTTCTCTCAGAGGAAATCTCTGTTATTAGCCATTATAGGGCTTCTTTATCTTGTTTGGGATCTTTGGACCCAACTCCCTCATCTATTTCTCCGATTATTGATATGGCTGAATCAGATGCCTTGGCAGCTAATGTTATGATCAACTCGGATGATTCTGATGTTGAAGGCATACCAAATTTGGATGTTCAAAGTCCTTTGGTTGACTCCCAAATTCAATATATTTGTAAAGATGCTAATCAGCTTTCTCAGCAAGAAAGAACTGATGTGGTTGCTGAGCGAATAAAAAAACAAGTCCTTCTGGACTTTATTTTTGCTCATGATCTTTCTGTTAAGGATGTTAATGACTGTCAATTTCAGCTTTTTTGCTAGAAAAGTGAATGCACTCGATCTGTTTGATAAAAGTCCTCGAAGAGAAGTTTTTTCTTCTATAGCCATTAATGCTCTTGAATGTTCCTCTGATAATGTCAAGGGTTCTTCCCCATCTTCCCCTCCCCCTTAATTCTAATTTGGGTGGACTGATGTTTTCAAATTCTTTGGGTTTGGGAAAACAACCTCTTCTATTGTTAATGCTCCTACTAATGTTAATAATCATTTAAGCAACTCTTTGGAAAAGATTCTTGAGGAAGATGAGTTTAATCCCCCTCTTCAAGGTCTCATTTGTGATGCCCCAAAATAAGTTTACACAACCCATTCTGAGTCGTCAAACAAATGGTACAGAATTCAAATACAAATTTTTTATTTACAATAATTAACTGACGTGTAAAATACGACAAAACAAAAGCTGTGACTTTCAATACAAATATTGTCTCGTAGACAATATCCAAACTCAAATGAAGTCCTCATTATAATTATTGTCACACTATTTTATAGAGTAGCGAGGACTGCTATAGTAACTATTTTGGACCATCACTAATTTCTCGATTCGGCATTAGTCACCTATATTTTCATTTCCTAAAGAGAACAATGAAAGAAAAGGGTGAGCTCAACTAGTCTAGTAAAGAATATTATGACTAAGATAATGTATAAAAAATTATCCTTAGTTCTCAACAGAGAAAAATCTAATAGAATACAATAGACAACAAGTTTTAGATCAACAACTGCAGCAGAAATAACAATCCATTAGAAGAGTCAAGCAGAGTATAATGTCTACTATCTTATATGATTTAAAAGTTCATCATCAATATTTTATCCATGTAACAACAATCAATAATTGTTTCAAATCAACGAATTATCTATGCACTACGGGCCAAAGATATTCGTTTGTATCACCAGTGGTCATGATCATGCTAAACATCTGTCTATCTATGCACTACGGGCCAAATAGGACTTTCACCACAAAACTTTATCTATAACATTAAAGGTCATGATTATACCAATACACAATTTCTGGTCATAATCATACCAATCAACAGTCTATCTTTGCACTACGAGCCAAAGATGACTTTCAACACAATATAAGCATAAGGATGATGACAATGATATAAAGAATGAATCAAGTGAGATTAATGATAAATATTAGAGATTTATAATTTAATTTATCCAAAATTCAAAAATGTTCAAATTGTCAACATGATCACCAATTATGGAGTAAAATTCAAAATATCAAAAATAATTAGGACAGAAAAGAAACTAATTTTGTCATGAATAGTACCCCGAATGAAAATATTAAAATTTAATAAGAAGGTTCGGTCAAATATTTCAGTAAAACGATACTAGATGAAATGCAAAACTCAAGGATATTTTACTAATTTCAAAAAAAATCACCATTTAATAATAAGGTTATGGAAACAAACAATAATTTCGTACCATGATGGAGAAAATATCAAAGAAACGATATCCATTGACGAGTACAAAAGAAATGATATCTCATACGAGTATGAAAGAATATAAGAAACTACAAATGGATTTTCACCTGTCATGCGATAATCCGCGTAGACGGATTATTTTTATAATTTAATAAAGAATGAATACGAAGGGTTATTTACCAAGTATGCGGTAGTCCGCGTAGATAGGTTATTCCCATAAATTAATAAGGAATTTAATGACAACACTTATAAGTATGGAGAAAATAACATCCTTTACCTTAGTAGGAGACTAAATCTGATTGTTATAATAGAGATATTCTTGAGAAAATCTTTCACTATTAGCTACACTCAAAATATTCTTATACTAAAAATAGATACATACAATACTATAGAAGAAAAATTTTCTGATTCTGGTGTGATTTTTAATTCTTAACTAAGCATCCTATTTATAAGAGAATGGTATGACACTATTTAATCACAAATGAACAGTCGAATTTCGGACGAATTCACGGGCAAAAATCTGATTTTTACTATCATCACTGTGCAATAAAATATTCTAATAAAATAAAAACTTTATATATGTAATAATATATTCTTATTATATTCTAATAAAAAAATAACTTTATATATATTATAAAAAATTTCTGTTTTATATAAAAAGTTTTCTGTTTTAATTCTATTATAATAATAATAAAAGAAAACTAAGACAACTTTCTACCGACGGTTTGACAAATTGGTACATGGGGGTCCATGAAATAATAAGTCAAAACTTACAACAAACGCTTTATAACAAATTAATCTATCTATTTATATCAAAAATTGAATAAACATCTCCCATAAATTACTTATCTTCAATCAACCCATTTTTAATCTTTCAACACTTATTCATCAATAATATTATAACTCACAATATTGACAATCAGATCGTTTCCAAGAAAGAGGGCTTTCCGATAAGGATTTTTACTTATTGACGCGTAATTAAATAACCTAACACCTTTCTCGACGGAACTTTCTAGACATTGTCAATAATGTAAATAATAATATGAATAAGTGTGTCTTCTCAATTATTGATTTAATAATATCGAATGAAGCTTCGTGACTTCTTACGTAAATATCAGTAATCAGAGATACTGTGTAATATGTGAGACCCCAAATTTTATGAATAAAGATTTAAATTTCTCGAAATATTTTTTCCAAAATTATGGTGTGGATTTGATATAATGTTATAGTTGTGGGTAATATTTATAAATTTTACAAAGTATGCAAGTTGTTATATAATATTTGTAAGACCCCAACTTATTATTAATGAAATTTAATTTTCTCTATTTATTATTTTAAAATAGTAAGGTTGATTTGATTAATGTGGATAGTTAGGGGTAAAATCATGAAATATTTCAAAAAATAAGCAAGTGGTTATAAAATATTCATTGTTGTCGGGGAATATTCGTTTGGTCGTGGAATATTAAATCTTTGTCGGGGAATATTAAATGCTGACAGCTTGACCAATATGTATGGGGCCCCATGTAAAAAAGCGATTGGATGAAGAAAGCGACAAATATAAGTTGTTTAAAAATAACAGGCGTAGTTATTATCAATTAATCTTGTTAAAATACTGGGTGGTTAAAACACTTGTTGAGATAGCACACGTATTGCACCAATTATTGATTCTTACGTAAGAAGGCACTACTTAATAATGGTTCGATAATTCTTTATTCATTTTATTTTATTGATTCAATAATTATTGTATTGATATTTTATATTCTTGTTGTTTTGATAAATTGTCATTACACAAGATTTTTCATTATCAGAGCAATAATTCATATTATCTGAATAATATTATTGGATAACATTATTGGCGATGTCAAGAAAGTTACATCAAGGAGAGGTTTGGTTACCTAATTGCGGCGCCCGAGAAGGAGAAATCTTTATTGGAAAGCCCCTTTCACTGGAGGCTAGCCGGTTGTCGATATTGTGATTACGTAATATTATTTGTGAATAATTAATTATTGATTCATATGATAAGAAAAATATTGATTTTATGTGGATATAGATGGAGAAAATTTTTAATGTGACAATTGTTGAAAATTGAAATTTTATCTTTTTACGATAAAATAATTCATTTAAATATATTATTATATTTTAATAATATAATAATGGTGATATTTTTACAACGAATGTGGGATATATGAGTATACGAGGAGGAAGAGTATTTTTGTTGCAATAAATGTTTAAAACATGTTAAACATGTCGGTGGACCCCATTTATTGGTTGAAATTTGATTATAGCTTTATAAAATCGCTTCGTTTGTAGATTTTGGTCAATTTTGTTTGGAATTTGGAAAAACTTTCTTACGTAAAGTTGTAGAGAATTGAATTTCCTATAAAAATCGCGAGATTCGAATTTTTTGATAAAAGGGCTATTTATTATGAATTATTGAAGTTAGAAGCTCAAAATAATTGATTTTTGGAAGTTTTAATTATTTTATTAAGAAAAACGTTTTTATTGTTTTTGGCACATGTGTTGAAGTTTGGACAAGATTTGTGTGCATAAGAAATTTGATTATATATATTATTATTATATTAAATTTTTCGCTTTGGTGTTCTAAGCATTTTCCTATAAATAGGGTCTTAGGTTAGAATTGAAAATCACACCGTAAACTGAAGTTTTTCTCTCTATATTATCGAGCGTATTCTTGTGAGTATTTTGAGTATAATTTGAGTATTGCTATATCACGGTGCAAGTTCAAGTCATAGCTTTATATCAGGTGTTTCAAATTAGAAATCTTGATCTTTCGAGGTAAGGGATATTATTTTTTTTAAATGATATTATTTATTCTAATATCATTATCTTAGAAGTATTGATCTGAACTTTTTAATCAAATTTAGAACTTTTAGTATGGAGTTACTATTCACGTATACGATACTATTCACGATATCTGACTCTTATTCACGAATCTGACTATTCATCGAAAAATGAAAATTTTTCTTTTTCGTCTAAAATATCTATTGTGGATACTAGCTTTGATTGTATCCATGTTTTGATCATTCTTGAATTTTACACCACTATGATTATTTTTGAGGTATTTTTGGACATGGATAAAACAAAGTACGAATCCTTAATCCTTAATCCTTGTCATTTTGTTTCACTGGATTCGTTTCTTTAAAAATACTTTTCATCATCCTCAGTCTTAAATGATGATATTATTGAATATCTTTGGCTGTAGTGTAAAAGATGAATGATTTCGATGAATATCTTTGACCAGTAGTGCAAAGATGAGCAGTGTTTAGATGAACATGACAAGTGTGTGAATATCTTTGGCTGTGTGAAAGTAAAAAGATGAATATTTGATTCGGATGTATGTTGATTGATGTTACAGAGATAAAAGATAGGCGATGAACTTTTAAATTCATACATAGAAGATAGTAGTTTGCATTCTCTACTTAACTCTTCTAATGAATTATTATTTTCGGCTGCGAATATTGGTTTTAAAACTAGTTGTCTATTGTATTCTATTAGTTTTTTCCTGTTGAAGACTAATGATAATTTGTTGTATATTATCTTAGTCATAATATTCTTTCTTGAGCTAGTTGAGCTCACCCTTTTCTTTTTTGTTCCATTTTTTTCTTCTCGGGGAGGCGAGAATAGCGTAGTCTGCAGTGGGGTATGGAATGAAGGTTTAGAGAGAGTTGTTTAGTAGTCCTCACCATTTTTGTAAAATAATGTATCAATAAATGTGATGAGGATTTATTTGAGTATAGATATTGTCAGAAGATAATATTTGTATTCAAACTCACGATTTTTCTTGTTGTAATAATAAAGTTGTAGTTGTTTACGTACCATGTATTGACAACTCGAGAATGGGTAATGTATACCTATTTTGGGGGCGTCACAATATTCGATTGGTCGGGGAATATTCGTTTTAACAGGGAATATTAGTATAACCGGCATAATCATTGGTGGACCCCACAATGTAATTATTGTCGAATTGAGAAAATGACAAAATATTTTTATAAAAATAACTATTTGAAGTTTTATCGTTAAGCTGTTGAAATACTCGGTGTTAAAAATGCATGAATATGCGTGGTTTCATAGTAGTAATACGGTATTGATTATTGATGCTTACGTGAGAAGTCACTCAATTTTGTTCAATTATTGCTTGAGAATTGTTGCATAGTATCTCACGTTATTTGATTCAATTATTATTCGATATTTTATATATTATTAAATCAATACTAAGATGATAGAGAGTTATTAATATTATTATTTGCAATATTAACGACGCCTCCAGAAGTTCGCTTGAGAGAAGTTTGGTCACCTAATTGCATGCCAATAGGGAGAAATCCTTATTAGAAAACCCCTCTTTCACGAGAATGACTGGTCGATTAATATTGTGAATTATAATAATGATGATAAATGTTGTTAAATATATTGAGGTATCTTTTTATGAAGTCACGGAAGTTTATATATATATATATATATATATATATATATATATAAATTTTGTTTTATTAGTATTATTAATGTAATAAAATATAAAAGTTTTTTATATAAAATATAATTTATAAAGTTATTTGTTTTATTAGACTATAAATAGAATATATTATATTTTATTTAAAAAATTTTGTTTTATTAGAATATTTTATTAATCTTTATAGTAAATCAATATAGATGATTCGTTTTAAAAGTAAATCAATCTGGATCGTTCATGAATTAGTTCTTATTCAATCCATTCTCCTATAAATAAGCTCATTCCTTCATTATTTCTTACTTAATTCTTTGAAACTCTAGAGATAGAAATTATAGAGAGAGAAGAAAAGTATTCTGTTCATTTCCGTTCCAATTCCCGGTCATTTCCTCTATAGCATGATTCCTCCACAAAACTTTAACTTGTGGTATGACCTTTCTTGGCGTAGGACATGCTCCTTCCTATCCAAGATCTTGTGGTACCTCCTCATACGTTAAGTCTTGGCTATCTAAATGGGTTCTAACTTCTATAGCGTGGTCGGGTCTTTCACATATTTCTGAAATATGGATATATGAAACACATTATGAACACGAGACATACTTTCGGAGGTGCGCAAGTCTATAGGCTACATTTCCTACTCGGTCGAGAATTTGAAATGGACCGATAAATCGTGGATTGAGCTTTCCTCTCTTCCCAAATCTTGTAACTCCCTTCCATGGAGCGACTCGCATGACAATCATGATCCCTACACTAAATTCCACGTCCTTTCGATGAAGATCCGCATAACTCTTTTGTCGATCTTGTCTTGGTTTGTATCGTTGTCGAATCATTTGGATCTTTTCGGTGAGTCATCACGTACTAACTCGGGTCCCAACAATGTTGCTTCACCCACCTCATCCCAACATATTGGAAGCGACATTTTCGTCCATATAATGCTTGAAATGGAGCCACACCTATACTTGCACGATAAGCTGTTGTTGTAGGAGAATTCCACTGATGGTAAATACTTATCAACGCCCTTGAAGTCTAGGACACGAGTCTTAATAGATCTTCAAGAGTTTGAATAGTCTCTCTCGATTGTCCGTCTGGTTTTGGGATGGTATCTTAGAACTAAATCGTAAATCCGTGCCCATAGCTTTTTGCAAGCTAACCCAAAATCTTGAAGTGAATCTTGGGTCGCGATCCAAAACTATGGATCTTGGCATGCCATCTGACCTCACAATCTCATTCACGTACATACTAGCAAGGCGTTCGAGGAATAAGTCTCCGTATCGGCAAGAAATGAAAGCGAGACTTGGTTAATCTATCAACAATAACCCAAATAGCATTGATGCCTTGAGAGCAAGTAGGAAGACCCGTGAAATCCATGGTAATGTGTTCCCACTTCCATTCGGAATCTCAAGTGGTTTGCAAGCGGACCCTTAGGTACTAGATGCTCGCCTTTTACGTTAACAAGTTAAACACATCGAGATAAACTTTGCAATCTCTCTCTTCGTATTGTTCCACCAAAATGTATGTCGAAGATCACGATACATTTTAGTACTTCGAGGATGGATTGCAAATGGTGTATTGTGTGCCTCCATCATAATCTTGTACTTAAAATCGAGTCGTTAGGAACCACAAAGTCTAGAGTGGACTAAAGTATTCCTTCTTCATCGATTCTCGCTTACGGAATAGCTCCTTCTTGTACTTTCTTCTTCATACGCATCGACTTTCAAGATTCGGTGGCGAAAGCGACCTTAACTTTTTCTATTAAAGTTGGCTCTGTCGTATACTTGACATCATCGTCACTTTTCGTTCGCATATGATCTTCTACTCTTCGCGTATGATCGTCGGCTACGTTAAACGTTCACTTTTCGGGATGGTATTGAATAGTGTGGTCGTAGTCTTTTCAATAGCTCGAGCCAGCGTCATTCTTGCGTGTTGAGTTCTTTTGAGTGAAGAAATATTTAAGGCTTTTATGGTGCGAATATATCTCCACTTTCTCCCCATATAGATAGTGCCTCCATATCTTTTAGCTTGAAAAGCATTGCTTATGACTCTAGATCATGAGTAGGATAATTCTCTCTCATACTCTTTAAGTTGTCGCGAGGCATAGGCTATGACTTTCCCCGTTGCATGAGAACACATCTAACCCTTTGCACGAAGCATCATTTGTAGATAACAAATCCATCCGAACGGATGGTATTGTTAGAGCAGTCTTAGAAATAAGTCTCTCTTAAGCTCTTGGAAACTCTTCTCGCATTCTTCGCTCCAAGCGAATTTTGTATCCTTAGAGTTAATTTGAGTTAATGGAGTAGCGATTCGAGAAAACCCTTCCACGAATCTCAGATAATAACCGATTAAGCCCAAAAAGCTCGTACTTGATCCGCAAACTTGGTTGCTCCCAACTTTGTATTGCTTGATCTTGGCGGGATCAGCGGATACTCGTGTTTTGACACCACGTGCCCGAGGAATGCTACTTCCTCAAGCGAACTCGCATTTCTTCAATTTGGCATATAGTTTGTTTTCACGAAGCCTTTGGAGTACCGACTTCAAATGGTGCTCATGATCTTCACGACTTTTGGAATATATGAGGATGTCATGATAAAAACTGACAACAACGAATTGATCAAATATTCCTTGAATACTCGGTTCATCATATCCATGAAAGCGGGAGCATTAGTCGAGTCAGAAAGACATGACTAAAATTCATAATGCCCGTCTGGGAGTTAAGAAGGCGGTCTTTGGAATATCCTCGATTCTAATCTTGATTTGATGATATCGAGCGAAGATCGATTTTGAAAAAATTGTGCCCTTGCATTTGGTCAAACAAGTCATCAATCGAGGTGAGGATACTATTCTTGATGGTGACATGGTTGATTCGATAGTCGATCTGAAAGTCGCATACTCCGTCTTTCTTCTTTCTGAATAAAGCAGGGAGCACCCCGAGGAGATGTACTGGGGCCAGATGAAAGCCAGATGTCCAACAAATTCTGTAGTTGGACCTTTAACTCTGAAGTTCAATAGGAGCCATTCGATATGGGGTTTTAGAAATGGGCTTTGTGCGGGTTCAAGATCGATAAAAATTCAACTTCACGTTACGGGGTGGGCAGGGAAGTTCTTGAAATCGTCGGAAAGTCGATAACAACGGGAATATTATTCAAATTTGGCGTGTCTTTATTCAAATCCATAACATGGGCTAAGAAAGCTTGACATCCGTTTTTCAATAAGCGAATAGCTTTATGATTAGATATAGCGGTGATTGATTTTAATGGTTTAGTTGCTTGAATTAAATACAACGGGTTGGTTAGGAATATGAAAACTAATGACCTTACGAAAACAATCAATTTTGGCATGATGAGTAGTTAACGATCGATCCTAAAATCACATCAAAAGCAAGTATCTTTAAAGAGATAAGGTGATTGGTAAGGTGATGGTGCTGACTTGAATCAAACAAGATTTATAAGCAGTGGATGTGATGAAAGTTTCTCTAGCGGAGTTTCCACGAGATAGGTCGAAAGTCTAATTTCTCGGTCGAGTTTAAGCGTTGAGCATGCTGGCGGGAGAGATAAATGAATGGGTATGCCGGTATCAAGTAAGGTATAAACTTTGAGAAATTTATAAATAGCTTACCGTGATCACCTCGTTTGGGTTTCTCGCATTTTGACCGATCACTGACAAAGCGCTCTTCGAGGAATCGTTGACTTTGACTTTTTAGGACGATCTTTTGAGTCACAATCCCCATTGAACTAGGTTTTTATTCTGCGTCTGATCTCGGCGATATGTCCTTCCTTTCCACAATTATAGCATACCTTGAGCTGTTGTGGGCGGTTTTTGGTGATATGTCCCTCTTTCGCATTTATAGCATATAATGGGTGGTCGTTCTCCTCCCTTAGAACCGATTCTTCTTGCGTACCTTTGTCGTCTTCACATAGTCGTTGTTAAATCTCCTCTTTTTAAAATCTCTCTCGACTCGCTTCTTCTATTTTCATGGCCATGATTACCACGGAGTGGTTACCATTTTTGTCCGTCTTTTTCTTTCTCATTTGGTTATCGTTATTACATTGTTGCTATATCTACGGTGCGATCTGTTTATGGTCCCTCGGTTGAGCGTACTCGTTATCTCGCTCTAATAATTGAGCCACATTACAACACATCGAATAGAGAGAAAATTTATGAGAAATGAGATATTGGCGTATCTTGGGTTTGAAACCTCTAAGAAACATCGCGTCATCGTTCCTCATTCTCCACCGAATGAGGTCTGAACACTGGATAACTCTGCAAACTTTGCCTCGTCTTGAGAGACAGTCGTCGTGTTGTTTTGTTCTAATCGATGAACTCCACTTCCTTCGTATATAATGAACACTTTCGAGGAAAGTATTTGTCATTAAATAGTTTTCTGAAAGCGTCTCCCGAGACATCTTTGAGTCTTGAATTTGGATGGAGTGCGCTTGAGACTCCCACCGATGATCGCCTCGCCACGGAACATAAAGGTGGCGAATGGAACCTTCTGTTTCTCCGTGCATCCCAAGACATCGAATATCTTGGTAATTTGCTTGACCCGTGTTTTACGCCGTGATCGGATCGGCTTTCCCTTAAATTACGGTGGTCCTGACTCTTTGAAGCTGCTTGTTTGTGTGACAAGTGAATTGCTATCATTTCCTCTCTGTATTTTGAACACGAGTCTCCCTAAATGCGATTTTGCATGAGCTGCAAAAAGCTTCTAAACATCCCTCGTTCATCATACGCTTTCGGTGGTGTTGTTCGCGGGAGGAACATTGCCCGACTGTTGCACGTTCTCCTCGTTGGTGAGTCTGAGGCGTCTCCACGGTCTCATTTCCATTGTTAATATTCTCGATTCGACATTCTCAAATCTTGTCGTAATAAAAAAAGGGTTAATTAAGAAATCAATATATCACATAATATCCTATATCTTGACCAACTAACAAATAAGCTTAGGTAGGACACCTTTAGCGAAGGATTTTCGTCTCTCTCCCCTCTAGTTCTATTCCTAGATCTCTAGCTTGGAGATCATATCCTAAGCTACGATACCATTGTGGTGCCCCCCAAAATAGGTATACATCACCCATTACGAGTTGTCGATACATGATGCGAAACAACTACAACTTTATTATTACAACGATAAAGCGTGAGTTTGAATACAAATATTATCTTAGACAATATCTATACTCAAATAAATCCTCATCACATTTATTGATACATTATTTTACAAAAATGGTGAGGACTACTAAACAACTCTCTCTAGAACCTTCATTCATTCCATACCCAGAGCTTCGTACTATTTATATTCTAGCGCCTCACGAAGAAAAATGGAACAAAAAGGAAAAGGGTGAGCTCAACTAGCCCGATAAAGAATATTATGACTAAGATAATATCAACAAATTATCGTTAGTCTTGACGAGGGAAAAATCTAATAGAATCTGATAGGCAACAATTTTTTTAAATCAATATTAGCGCGTGAAATAATAATTCATTAGAAGAGTTAAGTAGAGAATGCAAACTACTATCTTACATGTATGAATTTAAAAGTTCATCGTCTATATTTTATCCTGTAACATCAATCGATATATATACGGAATCAAATATTTCTTTTTACTCTGGGCGAAGATATTCATCGATTAGTCGTGTATTCATCTAAACACACATTCATCTTTTACTCTGGGCCGAAGATATTCTTGAAATCATTCATCTTTTCTGGGCGAAGATATTCAATAATATCATCATTTAAGGTGAGGATGATGAAAAATATTTTAAAAAAAGCGAATCCGGTGAAACAAAAAAATGAGGATTAAGGATTAAGGATTAGTACTTTGTTTTATCCATGTCAAAAATACCTCAAAAATAATCATAGTGGTGTAAAATTGAGAATGATCAAAACATGGATCTGATCAAAGCTAGTATCCGAATAGATATTTTAGACGAAAAAGAAAATTTTTAGATGAAATTTTTCATTTTATGATGAAATGAAATATCGTGTGTATAATGAAAAGTATCGTGAATAGAATAGTCGTGTATAGTATCGTGAATAGTAGTAACTCAAACACCAAAAGTTCCAAATTTGATAAAAAGTTGGATCGATATTTGACATAATGATATTGAAAAAAAATAATATCATTCTGAAAAAAATAATATCCTTACCTCGAAGATCAGTACTTCTAATTTGAAACAGGATATATAGGCTATGACTTGAACTTTGCCATAGTATAGCAATACTCAAAGTATACTCAAAATACTCACAAGAATAAACTCGATAATATAGAGAGAAAACTTTGATTTACGGTGTGATTTTCAATTCTAACCTAAGCACCTATTTATAGGAAAATGCTTAGAACACGAAAAGCGAAGAAAATTTAATATAATAATATATATATATATAAAATTTTTCTCGCCTCCTCTTAATCTGATTCAGCTCATCATCCACACACACATACACATAAGCTAAAAAAAAAAAAAAAACGTTTTTTATTAAAAAAAATAATTTAAACTTCCAAAAATCAATTATTTGAACTTGAACTTCAATAATTCATAATAAATAGCCCTTTTATCGAGAAAATTTGAATCTCACGCTTTTTTTTTATAGGAAATTCAATTCTCTACAACTTTGCGAGAAGAAAGTTTTCCAAATTCAAAAAAAAAAATTGATCGAAATCCACAAGCAGGCGATTTTTGAAATTTATAATCAAATTCGGTCGATAAATGGGGTCCGCAGAGCATGTTTAACATGTTTTAAACATTTATTGCAACAAAAATACTCTTCCTCCTCCTCGTATACTCATATATCCCACATTTCGTTGTAAAAAAATATCATTATTATTATATATTATTAAAATATAATAATATAATAATGAATTTTTATCGAGAAAAAGATAAAATTTCAATTTTCAACAATTGTCACATTAAAAATTTTCTCCATCTATATCCACATAAAATCAATATTTTTTCCTCATCATATGAATAAATAATTAATTATTCACAAATAATATACTGAGAATCTGATATTGTGACGAGGCGGTTCAGGAAAGGGGCTTTCGATAAAATTTTCTTCTTCTTGGTGGTATGATTAGGTGACCAAACCTCTCCTTAGAGCAGAACTTTCTAGACATTGCCAATAATGTTATCTAATAATATTATTAGGATAATATGAATTATTAGCCGATAATGAAAAAATCTTGTGTAATGACAATTATTGAAACAACAACAATGATATAAAATATCAGCATGACAATTATTAAATCAATAAAATAAAATCTTTGAGCGGTAATTCTTGTAACCCATTATTAGTGTAGTGCCTTCTTACGTAAGAATCGATAATTGGTGCAATCTTCTTGGTCTTCTTCTTTGTGTTTTAACCAAGAGTATTTTAACGATATTACTTATGGTAACAACTCTGCTGTTATTTTTAAACAACTTATATTTGTCGTTTTCTTCATCGATAAGCTTTAGTTATGGGGCCCACACATGCATTTGCTTGGCGTCGTAAATACGAATATTCCAAGACGATCTGAATATTCCACGACCAAACGAATATTTCAAAACAATGAATATTTTATAACCACTTGCTTATTTTGAAATATTTGCGTATTTTACCCCTAACTATCCACATTAATCAAATCAACCCTTCTTATTTCAAAATAATAAATAGAAAATTAAATTTCATTAATAATAAGTTGGGGTCTTCTGACCTCCCCTCCTTATGAAATTTCGTCCTCGAAATTTGTCGTACGTACACAGTGTTTGAAAAGGTGAGGATACCTCGCTTTCATTTTAGTTTCAATTCCCGGTCATTTCCTCTATAGCATGATTCCTCCACAAAACTTTAACTTGTGGTATGACCCTTCTTGGCGTAGGACATGCTCCTTCTATCCAAGATCTTTGGCGGTACCTCCTCATACGTTAAGTCTTGGCTATCTAAAATAGGTTCTAACTATATAGCGTGGTTTGGGTCTTTCACATATTCTGAAATGCGGATATATGAAACACATTATGAACACGAGACATACTCGGAGGTGCATGAGTCTATAGGCTACATTTCCTACTCGGTCGAGAATTTGAAATGGACGATAAATCGTGGATTGAGCTTTCCTCTCTTCCCAAATCTTGTAACTCCCTTCCATGGAGACGACTTCATGACAATACATGATCCCTATACTAAATTCCCGTCCTTTCGATGAAGATCGCATAACTCTTTTGTCGATCTTGTCTTGGTTTGTATCGTTGTCGAATCATTTGGATCTTTTGGTGGTGATCATACGTACTAACTTCGGGTCCCAACAATGTTGCTTCACCCACCTCATCCCAACATATTGGAGAGCGACACTTTTCGTCCATATAATGCTTGAATGGAGCCACACTATACTTGCACGATAAGCTTTGTTGTTGTAGGAGAATTCCACGATGGTAAATACTTATCCCAAGCGCCCTGAAAGTACAGGACCACGAGTCTTAATAGATCTTCAAGAGTTTGAATAGTCCTCTACGATTGTCCGTCTGGTTTGAGGATGGTATGCGAACTAAATAAATAAATCCGTGCCATAGCTTTTTTGCAAGCTAACCCAAAATCTTGAAGTGAATCTTGGGTCGCGATCGAAACTATGGATCTTGGCATGCCATGCAACCTCACAATCTCATTTCACGTATCATACTAGCAAGGCGTTCGAGGAATAAGTCTCCGTATCGGCAAGAAAAAAGCGGACTTGGTTAATCTATCAACAATAACCCAAATAGCATTGATGCCTTGAGAAAGCGTAGTAGGAAGACAAAATGTGAAATCCATGGTAATGTGTTCCCACTTCCATTTCGGAATCTCAAGTGGTTGCAGCGGACCCTTAGGTACTAGATGCTCGCCTTTTTACGTTGACAAGTTAAACACATGAGATAAACTTTGCAATCTCTCTCTTCGTATTGTTCCACCAAAATGTATGTCGAAGATCACGATACATTTTAGTACTTCGAGGATGGATTGCAAATGGTGTATTGTGTGCCTCCATCATAATCTTGTACTTTCAAATCAGTCGTTAGGAACACAAAGTCTAGAGTGTGGACTCGAAGTATTCCTTCTTCATCGATTCTCGCTTAGGAATAGCTCCTTCTTGTACTTTCTTCTTCATCGCATCGGCTCAAGATTCGGTGGCTTGAAAGCGACCTTAACTTTTCTATTAAAGTTGGCTCTGTCGTATACTTGACATGACATCATCGCTTTTCGTTCGCATATGATCTTCTACTCTCGTCGATCTTTACGTCGGCTACCGCTTTTCGGGATGGTATTGAATAGTGTGGTCGTAGTCTTTCGATAGCTCGAGCCAGCGTCATTGCCGCGTGTTGAGTTCTTTTTGAGTGAAGAAATATTTAAGGCTTTTATGGTGCGAATATATCTCCACTTTCTCCCCATATAGATAGTGCCTCCATATCTTTAAGCGAAAAGCATTATTTGCTATGACTCTAGATCATGAGTAGGATAATTCCTCTCATATTCTCTTTAAGTTGTCATGAGGCATAGGCTATGACTTTCCCCGTTGCATGAGAACACATCCTAACCCTTTGCACGAAGCATCATTTGTAGATAACAAATCATCAAGAACGGATGGTATTGTTAGAAACAGTCTTAGAAATAAGTCTCTCTTAAGCTCTTGGAAACTCTTCTCGCATTTCTTCGCTCCAAGCGAATTTTGTATCCTTCGAGTTAAATTTGAGTTAATGGAGTAGCGATTAGAAAACCCTTCCACGAATCTCGATAATAACGGACTAAGCCCAAAAAGCTCGTACTTGATCCATGACTTGGTTGCTCCCGACTTTGTATTGCTTGATCTTGGCGGATCAGCGGATACTCCGTGTTTTGACACCGCGTGCCCGAGGAATGCTACTTCCTCAAGCGAACTTCGCATTTCTTCAATTTGGCATATAGTTTGTTTTCACGAAGCCTTTGGAGTACCGACTTCAAATGGTGCTCATGATCTTCACGACTTTTGGAATATATGAGGATGTCATCAATAAAAACAACAACGAATTGATCAAATATTCCTTGAATACTCGGTTCATCATATCCATGAAAGCCGCGCGAGGAGCATTAGTTAGTCAGAAAGACATGACTAAGAATTCATAATGCCCGTCTGGGGTTAAAAGGCGGTCTTTGGAATATCCTCGATTCTAATCTTGATTTGATGATATCGAGCGAAGATCGATTTTTGAAAAATTGTGTGCCCTTGCTGTTGGTCAAACAAGTCATCAATACGAGGGTGAGGATACCTATTCTTGATGGTGACATGGTTCGATTCAGATAGTCGATCAAAGTCGCATACTCCGTCTTTCTTCTTTCTGAATAAAGCAGGAGCACCCCGAGGAGATGTCTTGGGGCCGAGATGAAAGCCGATGTCCAACAATTCTGTAGTTGGACCTTTAACTCTGAAGTTCAATAGGAGCCATTCGATATGGGGTTTTAGAAATGGGCTTTGTGCGGGTTCAAGATCAATAAAGAATTGACTTCACGTTACGGGGGTAGGCAGGGAAGTTCTTCTTGAAATCGTCGGAAAGTCGATAACAACGGGAATATTATTCAAATTTGGCGTGTCTTTATTCAAATCCATAACATGGGCTAAGAAAGCTTGACATCGTTTTTCAATAAGCGAATAGCTTTATGATTAGATATAGCGGTGATTGATTTTAATGGTTTAGTTGCTTGAATTAAATACAACGGGTTGGTTAGGAATATGAAAACTATGACCTTACGAAAACAATCAATTTTGGCATGATGAGTAGTTAACGATCGATCCTAAAATCACATCAAAAGCAAGTATCTTTAAAGAGATAAAGGTTGACGGTAAGGTGATGGTGCCGACTTAGATCAAACAAGATTTATAAGCGGTGGATGTGATGAAAGTTTCTCTAGCGGAGTTTCACGAGATAGGTCGAAAGTCTAATTTCTCGGTCGAGTTTAAGCGTTGAGCACATGCGGGAGAGATAAATGAATGGGTATGCCGGTATCAAGTAAGGTATAAACTTTGAAGAATTTATAAATAGCTTACCGTGATCACCTCGTTTGGGTTTCTCGCATTTTGACCGATCTGACAAGCGCTCTTCCGGAATCGTTGACTTTGACTTTTACGGGGACGATCTTTTGAGTCCAATCCCCATTGAACTAGGTTTTATTTCTGCGTCTGATCTCGGCGATATGTCCTTCCTTTCCACAATTATAGCATACCTTGAGCTGTTGTGGGCGGTTTGGTGATATGTCCCTCTTTTCCGCATTTATAGCATATAATGGGTGGTCGTTCTCCTCCTTAGAACCGATTCTTCTTAAGCCTTTATCGTCGTCTTCACATAGTCGTTGTTAAATCTCCTCTTTTAAAATCTCCTCTGACTTTCGCTTCTTCTTTTTTTCATGGCCATGATTACCACGGAGTGGTTACCATTTTTTTTGTCGTTTCTTTTCTTTCTCATTTGGTTATCATTATTACATTGTTTTACTTATCTACGGTGCGATCTGGTTATGGTCCCTCGGTTGAACGTACTCGTTATCTCGCTCTAATAATTGAGAGCCTTATTAACAACACACCGAAGAGAGAAAATTTATGAGAAATGAGATATTGGCGTATCTGGGGTTTCAAACCTCTAAGAAACATCCGCGTCATCGTTCCTCATTCTCCACCGAATGAGGTCTGAACACTGGATAACTCTGCAAACTTTGCCTCGTCTTTGAGAGACACAAATCGTGTTGTTTTGTTCTAATCGATGAACTCCACTTCCTTCGTATAATGAACACTTTCGGGAAAGTATTTGTCATTAAATAGTTCTGAAAGCGTCTCCCAGAGACATCTTTGAGTGCAATTTGGATGGAGTGCGCTTCTGAGACTCCCACCGATGATGTGCGCCTCGCCACGGAACATAAAGGTGGCGAATGGAACCTTCTGTTCCTCCGTGCATCCCAAGACATCGAATATCTTGGTAATTTGCTTGACCCGTGTTTCTTGCCGTGATCGGATCGGCTTTCCCTTAAATTACGGTGGTCCCGACTCTTTGAGCTTTGCTTGCATTTGTGACAAAAGTGAATTCTTATCATTTCCTCACTGTATTTTGAACACGAGTCTCCTAAATGCGATTTTGCATGAGCGCAAAAAAGCTTCTAAACATCCCTCGTTCATCATACGCTTTCGGTGGTGTTGTTCACGGGAGGAACATTGCCCGACTGTTGCACGTTCTCCTCGTTGGTGAGTCTGAGCGTCTCCACGGTCTCATTTCCATTGTTAATATTCTCGATTCGACATTCTCAAATCTTTGTCGTAAAACAAGGGTTAATTAAGAAATCAATATATCACATAATATCCTATATCTTGACCAACTAACAAATAAGCTTAGGTAGGACACCTTTAGCGAAGGATTTACTCGTCTCTCCCCTCTAGTTTATTCCCGATCTCGCGGAGATCATATCCTAGCTACGATACCAATTGTGGCGCCCCCAAAATAGGTATACATCACCCATTACGAGTTGTCGATACATAGATGCGAAACAACTACAACTTTATTATTACAACGATAAAAGCGTGAGTTTGAATACAAATATTATCTTCTTCTAGACAATATCTATACTCAAATAAATCCTCATCACATTTATTGATACATTATTTTACAAAAATGGTGAGGACTACTAAACAACTCTCTCTAGAACCTTCATTCCATTACCCAGCTTCGTACTCATTATATTCTCGCCTCACGAGAAGAAAAATGGAACAAAAAGGAAAAGGGTGAGCTCAACTAGCCCGGTAAAGAATATTATGACTAAGATAATATACAACAAATTATCGTTAGTCTTGACGAGGGAAAAATCTAATAGAATCTGATAGGCAACAAATTTTAAATCAATATTACATGGTGAAATAATAATTCATTAGAAGAGTTAAGTAGAGAATGCAAACTACTATCTTATGTATGAATTTAAAAAGTTCATAATCTATCTTTTATCCTGTAACATCAATCGATATATATACGGAATCAAATATTCATCTTTTTACTCTGAGGGCGAAGATATTCATCGATTAGTCGTATTCATCTAAACACTGTTCATCTGTTCATCTTTTGCACTCTACGGGATAAAAGATATTCTTGAAATCATTCATCTTTACTCTCTGGGCCAAAGATATTCAATAATATCATCATTTAAAGGTGAGGATGATGAAAAATATTTTTAAAAAAGCGAATCGGTGAAACAAAAAATGAGGATTAAGGATTAAGATTAAGTATTTACTTTGTTTTATCCGTGTCAAAAATACCTCAAAAATAATCATAGTGGTGTAAAATGAGAAGAATGATCAAAACATGGATCTGATCAAAAAAAGCTAGTATCCATCGAATAGATATTTTAGACGAAAAAGGAAAATTTTTTTTTTAGATGAATAGTGTGAATAGTATGTCGTGAATAGAATGAGTATATCGTGAATAGTGTGAATAGTATCGTGAATAGTAACTCAGAACACCAAAAAGTTCCAAATTTGATAAAAACTTGGATCGATATTTGACATAATGATATTGAAGAAATAATATCATTCTGAAAAAAAAAATAATATCCTTACCTCGAAAGATCAGTACTTTACATTTGAAACAGGATATAGGCTATGACTTGAACTTGCATAGTATAGCAATACTCAAAGTATACTCAAAATACTCACAAGAATAAACTCGATAATATAGAGAGAAAACTTGAGTTTTACGGTGTGATTTTCAATTCTAACCTAAGCACCTATTTATAGGAAAATGCTTAGAACACAAGCGAGAAAATTTAATAAAATAATATATATATATATAAATTCTCCTCGCCCACTCTTTGAAAATCTGAATTCAGACATCATTCACAACACATAACCCCAAAAAAAAAAAACAAAAAACGTTTTTTTTATTAAAATAATTAAAACTTCAAAAATCAATTATTTGAACTTGAACTTTGATAATTCATAATAAATAGCCCTTTTATCAGAAAATTTGAATCTCGTTTTTTTTATAGGAAATTCAATTCTCTACAACTTTGCGAGAAGAAAAGTTTTCCAAATTCCAAAGAAATTGGCCAAGAAATCCACAAGCAGGCGATTTTACAAATTTATAATCAAATTTCGGTCGATAAATGGGGTCCGCAGAGCATGTTTAACATGTTTTAAACATTTATTGCAACAAAAAATACTCCTCCTCCTCGTATACTCATATATCCCACATTCGTTGTAAAAAATATCACCATTATTATATTATTAAAATATAATAATATATTTAAATGAATTATTTTATCGAGGAGAAAAGATAAAATTTCAATTTTCAACAATTGTCACATTAAAAATTTTCTCCATCTATATCCACATAAAATCAATATTTTCCTCATCATATGAATCAATAATTAATTATTCACAAATAATATTACTGAGAATCCTGATATTGTGACGAGGCGGTTTCGAGGAAAGGGGCTTTCGATAAAAATTTCTCTTCTTGGCGCCTTGATTAGGTGACCAAACCTCTCCTTAGGCAGAACTTTCTAGACATTGCCAATAATGTTATCTAATAATATTATTAGGATAATATGAATTATTGCCGATAATGAAAAAATCTTGTGTAATGACAATTATTGAAACAACGACAAATATAAAATATCAAATATGACAATTATTAAATCGATAAAATAAAATCTTTGAGCGGTAATTCTTTGTAACCATTATTGAGTAGTGCCTTCTTACGTAAGAATCGATAATTGGTGCAATCTGGGTAATCTTTCACTTTTCTTGTGTTTTAACCATAGAGTATTTTAACGGTATTACTTGGTAACAACTTCTGTAGTTATTTTTAAACAACTTATATTTGTCGTTTTCTTCATCGATCGCTTTTTAGTTATGGGGCCCCACACAAATTTGCTGTGCGTCGTGCGAATATTCCCAGAAGCAGTCGATACGAATATTCCACGACAAACGAATATTCCCAAACAATGATGAATATTTTATAACCACTTGCTTATTTTGAAATATTTGCGTATTTGTTTATCCTTATGTAGCAACAAAATAATTTTTAATGGATTTTTTTTATAATCTTTTTCTTCTCAAACAAAAAAATAAAATAATAAAATCATTATGTGGTAAAAAAATAATTAAAATAATAATAAAATTAAAATAAATATTTTAATTCATTTTTTTATAATTTTTCTTTTCCTTTTTCTCTTTCCTTTCTTTTAATAATTATTTTTATTTTAAAAATTAATTTCAAATAATACAAATAATATATCAAAATTTTGTATCAATGAGAGATATTACAACATTATATTAATTCCTACAAAAATAAAAAAATAAAAATCATTAATTATGTAAAAAAAATAATTAAAATAATAATAAAATTAAAATAAATATTTTAATTCATTTTTTTATAAATTTTTTATTTTTATCTTTTCCTTTCTTTTAATAATTATTTTTATTTTAAAATTAATTTAAATAATATAAATAATATATCAAAATTTTTGTATCAATGAGATCTATTACAACATTATATTAATTCCTACAAAAATAAAAAATAAAAAATCATTAATTATGTAAAAAAAATAATTAAAATAATAATAAAATTTAAATAAAATTAATAATACTAATATATTTTAATGATATAAAAAAGGTAAGTACATAATTAACATAAAATAGGAAATTCGATACAATTAACAAAAATTAGTTAAACAAATGACATAAAAATTAAAATTATTTATACAATCAAAACCACATTATTTTTTTATAATTTATTCTTTTCCTTTCTTTTAATGTTCTACTGTTCATCTTCTCCACAAATCTTTTCCTTTATTCAACTGTTCATCTTCTCCACAAATCCCAACAAAAAGCTTGTTTATTTATAGAGGAATCCCAGAAACTCATAGAGGAATCCCAGCTTCGACCCGGATTTCAACCGTTTAATAGCTACTGTAGTAGCTCCAAAATCAAGGATCCCTTTGTAAACCTTCCCAAACCCGCCCTGTCCAATGACCAGTTCATTGTGAAAG
The DNA here is from genome assembly GCA_020205615.1 of Panax quinquefolius. NCBI lineage: Eukaryota > Viridiplantae > Streptophyta > Magnoliopsida > Apiales > Araliaceae > Panax > Panax quinquefolius. The sequence goes on along the minus strand of CM035153.1, from coordinate 150,343,534 downwards.
TTGAATGTGACCCACTGGATATCACGAAGTGAAAAGCGTCGACATAATTTTTGTAAAGACAATTATAGCTGGTTGGTTTGATGGGTAAATTTTAAATCCGTTGTTGATGAATCCTCTTCTTTTGATTTGAGTTTCTGGGATTGAGATAGCTTAGAAGCTCGATAAATATATGTATTAGAGGATTCAAAACGAATTTGAAGGGTTTATTTTTTCTGTCCGATTGATTGGATTTAAAATTCAAGTTCGCAACAGATTGCATCATTTTGTAAAATAACATACCTCGCCCATTTGACCCTTTTAGAATGTGTACGGGTCGGGTTGACCCGTGAGGAAGAAGAAGATAGTAGCACATCAAAGATTTCACGTATTATTTTTTATTTTATTTTTTACTTTTGAGCTAGTATGTGTAATTATTTGACGTCGTCCAATTTTCTTGGGACGAAATGGGTTGATTGAGCGTTATGCGATTGAAATTTGGTGAATATTTTAAAAAATACGTTGCTTAATCGCTTAAAAATCTACAATTGGCGATGGTGTAAAAGTGTTTTTCTTTAGTTCTTTATTATTACATTGGAATATCATGCATACATGCGTATTCTGCGTGACGCAGTTCCATTATTTATTATTACATTGGAATAACTTTAGATGTCTTGATACTATCGCGTACGCAGTGAAGTCTTTTGTTATTTCATTCTTTATTATTACATTGGAATATCCTGTTTGTGCGTTCTACGTGACACGGTTCCGTTATTTATTATTCATTGGAATAACACATGCTGTCGGCCTATCGCATGCATGGTGATTTCTTACATTATTCCATTCTTTTATTATTCATTGAATTGGACTAACTCATGCATGTGGATTATCACATGCATGGTGAATGATCCTTTGTATTCATTCCTTATTAAATTATGGAAATGATCATACAAGTGGATTCTTTGCATGGTGAGCGAAAATCCATTTGCAGTTTCATATATTACGTTATACTTCGGTTGGTTAAAGTTTTTGACTTTATACTTCTGGCATGAAATTAGTGGAATATCGGCGATATTTCATGGCTTCATCAAAGTATATTTTCATGGAAATATTCTTCGAGCATTCTTGAATTTTACTCTTCTACAAAGCGATATCGTGTTGACAATTTGGGCGTTATTGAATTACGGATAAATTAATTCTTGAACTTGTTTTATTGGATTCTTATATCATTGTTATCATCCTAAATGCTTATATTATGTTGAAAGTCGTATGTGGCTTGTTATGCGTAGATGGACTTGGTATGATTATGACCGAGGAGGATTATTCGGTATAATCGTGGTAGTAATGTTATAAATGATGTGGTAAAAGTCCTCGTTGGTTTGTAGTGCATTGATGGGCCGATTGTTGGCATGATCGTGAATTTGATGAATCTGCGAATATCCTTGGCGTAGTCGTGGATAATTTGTGGTTGTGATCTTAATGAATATCTTGGTAGTAGGCGGGGATGATGTGGATTATTTATTTAAATTTGAGTCTCGGTGATAAAAGTGATGAAAAACCTTTTTAAATCATAAAAGATAGTAGATTTTATTCTCTACTGACTCTTTTAATGGATTACTTGTTAAATTGCTGATTAAACTTGATGTTTGTTATATTTTATCGGTTTAACATTGTTGAAGACTAATGATAATTTATTCTACATTATCTTTAGTCGTAATATTTCTTCTTGAAATTTAGTTAATTTTCTCACCTTTCTTTTTCACCATTCTCTTGGAAATGAGAGCGTGGCGGAACTAGTCGGGGAATGGGTGATGATCAGGATGATAGTATTAGTAGTCCTCTTTATTACATTAAATAGTGTGACAATAAATATAATGAGGACTCTTTTGAGTGTGGATATTATACAGATGATGATATTCTTTTAAAACTCTCGATTTATGTTTTGTCGTATTTTACACGATTGTATTATTAAGTTGTATTTGAATTTTTGTACTAGTGTATTTAGCAACTCAAGATGGGTGATGTATACCTATTTTGGGGGTGTCACACAATATCGTGTGCTACTTTGCAATACCACGTACCACTGTGGAACAACACATATTACTGTACTTTTATCACCGGGTATTTCAACAGTTTAACGGTAAAAATCTTGTCGTTATTTTATGTAAAAGTTATTTTTATCGCTTTTTATATCCGACAGTTATTCCGTTGTGGGGTCCACCAATGATTGTGCCGTGATGCCCCCAAAATAGGTATACATCACCCATCTTGAGTCACCAAATACATGGTACAAAATTCAAATATAACTTATTAATACAAACATGCGTGTAAAATAAAACAAAACATAAACCGAGAGTTTTAATACTAATATTGTCTTCAGATAATATTCAAACTCAAATGGAGTCCTCAATACATTTATTATCATTTATTTCATGTAAATGAGTGACTACTAATCTGTCATTACCACGTTCCCCGACTAAGTATTATTACGCTCTCATCTCTCCAAGAGAACAAATGAAAGCAAAAGGTGAGCAAACTAGCCCAATAATAAATATTATGACTAAAATAATGCGAATAACTTATCATTAGCCTTCAACAAAGATGTTAAAGCGATAAAATATAACAAACATCAAGTTTAATGCGGTGGAACAAAATCCATTAAAAGAGTCAAGAGAGAATAAAATCTACTATCTTCTATGATTTAAAAGTTTTTTCATCACTTTTATCATCGAGACTCAAACTTAATAAATAATTCACATCATCCCCGCTTTACTACCAAGGATATTCTATTAAGATCACAACCACAAATTATCCACGCACCTTTTCGCCAAGGATATTCGTATTCTTCAATGGTCATGATTATGCCAACAATCTGGCCCATCAATGCACTACGGCCAACGAGGACTTTTACCACATCATTTGTAATATTACTACCATGATTATACCGAATAATCCTGTCAAAATCATACCAAGTCCATCTACGCATCGCATGAGATGACTTTCAACATAATATAAATACGAGATGATGACAATGTGGACGCCTCAAAATAGGTCCACACGACCCATTCTGAGTCGCCAGATATCACTCCATAAAAATCAAATACAAATTTCATTTATACAACTGTTGAACTGTCGTGCAGAGTACAACAACAGATAAGTTGTGAGTTTCAATACAAAATCTATGTAACTCTCATGGTGCCTCGACTACAACACCTTACAAAGGTACTTTACATAAAAGTACAGTGTTAAACTGATAAAATATAACAAACATCAAGTTTAACTGCAGTGGAACAAGCAATCCATTAGAAGAGTCAAGAAGAGCATGATATCTACTATCTTTTATGATTTAAAAGGTTTATCATCAATATTATCGCTGAGACTCAGCTTAATAAATAATCCACGTCATCGAATCATCCCTGCACTACAGCTAAGGATATTCATACGACCACGAATTATCCATGCACTACGGGCCAAGGATATTCGTCTATTCATCAATGGTCGTGATCATGCCAACAACTGTCCATCAATGCACTACGTGCCAATGAGGACTTTTACCACATCTCTTGTAACATTACGGTCATGATTATAGCGAATAATCCACAAGTCATAATCATACCAAGTCCATCATACACTCTGACTACGGATGACTTTCATCATAATATAAACATGAGGATGATGAAAATGATATAAGAATTCAAATAAATGAACACAAAGAATAAATTTTTAAAGATTTATAATTTAATTTATCCAGAAATCAATAACGTCCAAATTGTCAACATGATACTGCTTTGTGGAGTAAAATTCAAGAATAATATTGTACCAAAAATAATTTGGATCGAAAATGAATCAATTTTTATCATGAATAGTACCCCGGGTGAATAATATTCGAGTGAATAGTACCCCATGAATAGTACTTTATGAATAGTAACCCGTGAATAGTACTCTGGCATGAAAAGGTTAAAACTTATCAAGAATGCTCGGAATCGAGGCTATGACTGGCCTCGTGCGTGCTTGGGCGACTTTAGTCAAAACCCGGCCGGTCGAGGCTGACGGTCGAGGCCGGCCTCAGAAGACTTGAAAAGGCCGCTTTTTTTAGACAAAAATCTAGCGACACAGCTGCCAAAAAAGGCTGGCACGGCTCGAGGTCTGGCTGGCACTCAAGACCTTATATGATTTTTTATCCAATTATTTATAATTTTTAAACTTTAAATTTATAATTATTCATCAATAAAGTATAAAATTTTACTTATTCATTGTTGTAATTTATATATTATAGTACATTAGTTTTAATTAATATATCAATAAAATTTAAAATTTTAATTATTCATTCTTGATTTCTTGTTGATACATTTAATTAATATACATATTGATGAATATAACTAGTTAGTATATTTAATATTAATAATAAGTTAGTTACATAGTTGATTAAATATTAATCTGAAGTCATAGTACAATTAGACATATATTTAAGAAATCAATTTGTTTTATATTCTAGTTACATCTAAATTATATTTTTTTGTAATTTAGGATGAATATATTTATTTTTGTTCTAGTCATTCAACTTATATTGGTGTGTAGTAGAATGTTAAAATAAAATAAATCTCAAAAATCTTCCATCATTTTTATAAAATTTATTAATTTATATTTTATTATTTATATTTTTAATATTTAATATGTAACATTAAAAAAGGACGAGACCGGCCCAAGACTTTGGGCTGGCTCGGCTGGTATCTGGGTGGTCGCTGGTTGGCCAGAACTTCTGAACTCTAGAAGCAGAGCCTGACCAATGACAAGGCCCGGCACGAGGCTAAAAGTCAACTTTGGCTTTGGGTCTGGACAAAGCCCAAGGCTGGCGAGGGCGGGCGCTGCAGAGCAGTAGCCTACTGTTGTAAATCCTTAGCTAATGAGGACTTTTACCACATCTCTTGTAACATTACGGTCATGATTATCTAAGAATAATCCACGGTCGTAATCATACCAAGTCCATCTATACTTCTGACCACGGATGACTTTCATCATAATGTAAATATGAGGATGATGATGATGATATAAGAATTGATTAAATGAGCATGAGGATAAATTTTAAAGATTTATAATTTAATTTATCCGAAATCAATAACGTCAAAATTATCAACATGATCTTTGTTTTGTGGAGTAAAATTCAAGAATAATATTGTACCAAAAATGATTTGAATGAAAAGCGAATCAATTTTATCATGAATAGTACCGGGTGAATAGTATTCGATTGAATAGTACCCGTGAATAGTATTCGGCATGAAAAAGTTAAAACTTATCAAGAATGCTCAGAATAATATTTCCATAAAAAAATACTGGATGAAGCGCAAATATCAAGGATATTCTACTAATTCCATGGAGTATAGAAGCCAAAACTTTAATAAAACGAGTATAGAATTGAAATAAAACGAAATAATATTACTTACATACTACGGAGTAAATGCTCGATGAGAGAAAATGCCACATCAATCAATCATCATATCTTTGCTTAAATGTGTTGAAACCACGACGAGAAAATGCTCTTCGCTTATTACATACGGTGAGTCTTACATTAAGCCACGAGAAAAGGAAAGATAAAAAAAAGGTGGATTCGTATAATTGCGAGTGCAAATGTGCGATAGGATCGGATATTCTAACAAACAAAAACCTTAATCCTAAAACAATGCTTTTGACTTATTTTTATACCGCCTCCTCTTTCTTGTTAATTATAGGTTATCCCTAAATGTGTAACCCATGTTATGAATGTTGTGTGAATAGTTTCCATGCTTTCTTAGTTAATATATATAGAGAGTAGGATTAGGATTCAAGGATTTGGACTTTATAAAATACATATTTTTTTTGAAATAACTAAAATATATATATATATATATATATATATATATATGGAACTGGAATTTTTACATAATACAATATTTTGGGTATAATTTGGATACCTATACCAAAAAATGTATGTACAGTCTGCACTAAAAAAAACCAAAAAATAAAATAAAATGGGGAATTAGTATTTTAGTCACATTAGGAGTCAAAACAGGGAGTCCTCATTACAATTATTATCACCTTTATTTCCGCAGAATAGTGAGGACTACTAATCTTATCCTACGGACCATTACTCGTTTCCCAGGCTTCGTCCCGGCTATATTCTCATTTCACGAAGAAACGGTGAAAGAAAAAGGGTGAGCTCGACTAGCCCGATGAAATATTATGACTAAGATAATGCGAGAATAAATTATCATTAGCCTTGACGATGTTAAGCGATAAAATACAATAAACAACCGGTTTAAGCTGCGGCGGAATATGCTGATCCATTAAAAAAGTCGAGTAGAAAATAAAATCTACTATCTTTTAGGTTTTAAAAGGTTTTCATCAATTTTTATCATTTGAGACTCGGGTTTAATAAATAAACCACCACATCTAATCATCCACTGTACCACACGGTCGAGGATTTTCATCAAATTATCGATGGTGCGACTACTATCTTGAATCACCACACAGTCATAATCATACCAAAAACTATCCATCATTTGCATTACAGGACCCTTTGAGGACTTTTGTCACATCATTTATAACAAGTCGTGATTATCTTAGAATGATCCACAGTCGTAATCATACTAAGTTCATCTATGCTTGCGTAAAGCGAAGATAACATAATATAACATGAGGATGATGATGATGACATAATAATTGATAAAACAAGTTCAAGAATTATTTTATCCGAGGAATTAATAACGTCCAAATTGTCGACATAATCTTTGTTTTTGTAGAGTAAAATTCAAGAATGATCGGAAGAATATTTCCATGAAAGATCTTTGGATGAAGCGCAAATATCGAGGATATTCTACTAATTTCATGGAGTATAGAAGTGAAAGTTTTAACTTATTTGGGTATAATAAAGAATGGAATAACAAAAGAAATCACCGTGCATGCGGTGCTTTTATAGGCGAGTTATTCAGCGAGAATAATAATAACGGAACGGTCGGTGAAATTCTGCAAGCAGGATGTTCAACGAGAATAATAAAGATGGAACCCGAATAATAAACAATGGAACCGGTCAGAATGATAAAAAACGGAACGACGAGGATATTCAACGAGAATAAGGAATTCAATGAATAATAATAAAAAAGCGGAACCGGTAGGTGTAAAAAACTGAGACGAGGATATTCAACGAGAATAATAAAGAATGGAATAATAGAAGAAGATCATAAGTATAGGGATTAAGCGTATCTGAGTTATTCAATGAGAATAAATAAGAATGGAATAATATAAAGATTTCTGAAGTATAGGGTATCTGGCGTATCTGAGTTATGTATATAGGTATATGCCACTTTTACGAGTTATTCAGCGAGAATAATAATGAATGGAATATGAAGTTCTCTTCATGAATAAGAAAGAATAACACCCTTACAGGTACAACAAATAATATCCACTACTAGAACCTTTGGATATCAAAGTAGTGAAGTAGCGAATACTCTTCTTCTTCTCTATCTATAATTTTCTCTCTATAGCTTCTCTCTATAATTTCTCTCTCAGAGTTTGATTGAATTAAGTAAGAAAATAATGAAGGAATGAGCTTATTTATAGGAAAATAGAATGCGTAGTAATTAATCCATGAGCGGTCAGATTGATTTACTTTAATCGGCGGTCCGTATTTAAAAGCAAAATCTTTTAAATAAAATATAATATATTCTATTTATATAAAAACATTTTACTATGCAAACCTTTATACAACATCTATGAAAACCTTATACAAAAACCTATGCAATGATACTTATAATAATAAAATATATATATATTATTTATAGAATAACTTTAATAAAGTAATACATTTTATATAAAAGATGTTTTGTTTTATTACGTTAATAATCTGAATAAAACAAAAGCGTCATTATCATTATAATAATTCGTATTATTAATAAATGATAATGGAATCAAAAGAGTGACTTCTCGCATAAGCATCGATAATCAATCTGGTGTCTTTCTTATGCGACCACTGCGTATTCTTTGTACTTTTACTACTACAAGAGTAGTTCAGCGATATCAGCGGTAAAACTTCGTAGTTATTTTGATAAAATATTTTTGTCGTTTTCTCGATCAAGCCAATAATTACATTGTGGGGTCCACTGATGATTGGTAGTTATGCGAATATTCCTGCTAAGCGAAGAATATTCCCAGCCAATCGAATATAATATAACCACTTGCATACTTTGCAAAATTTATAAATACTACCCCAACTATAATATTATCTCAAATTCACACCATAATATTAAAAATTATTTTGACAAAATTTAAATCTTTATTGATAAAAATCTGGGGTCTCTGATGATCCCCTTCTTATGAAATTATAGCCAATCGAAATTAGAGGTATACGATACTAGATATGATAAGAGAGGTGAGGATTACCTATGAATATAGATATCGTTGACTTTAACATTAAAAATATAACTGATTGATGAATTAATATTATATATTTCAATTCAAAATGAATAAATACGATATATTTTGAATAAAATATAATATATTAAATATATACGACAATATTTATATATATCACATTGAATGCAAATCTTTAATTGCATATTAATGATAGATAATTAATGATAGATTGATTGATGAATTGGATTAAAGATTAAAATCCTGATGAATATATATATATATATATATATAAATATTGATGATTAATAAATAATCGAAATATATCTATAGATATATCTTGAGGATACATTATTATATTATCATTTTCTGATATTAACTAATTATATAATCGTGTATTCATTAAATTTAATCAATTACGTAACTATGAAGGATTATTAATTCAATTCGTATTCATGAATTAATTCGTTATCGATTAGTATCTTTATTCATTAATTATAAAAAATTTGATATTTAAAAACTATGGTGTGGAAATATTACGATACTCGATGAGAATTATATTTTGAAAGTAGTAGAGATATAGAATGAGTATATAAAATAAAGATGAATTTTATATACGATATTAAATTGTATCATGTATATATAGTAAATTGAAAGTGATGAAAGTAGTAACACAAGCCCGATCATGTTTGATGATAAAGCATATACTTTGTAACAATCTTATTCATTTATTAATAAAAAGTATTAATTTATTAAAGGCTTTTAATTATCTACGTGATCTTTGTTTTATAATATGTGATAAACCCGTAGTTTTAAGCGATGCTTTTAGAATAATGATGATGATCATTCTAATGAGATCTAAATTCTTAGAAAGCTTAAAACTAAAATAGTTCCCAATCGTTGGATTACTAAATTGGGGATTAGTGAATCCAGGATAGATTAGTACATCGTTAACTTCTTTCGTTGGATGAGGATGATTGATCTCGTGATCATTGTGGTGGAACACTAAAAGCAAGTATGTAGGTGCTTATTAGAGAATAAGTTCTTTGAGCATTGGCAGCATTAAGGAATACTAATGGAGTTTTATTTGCTGTCGATAGGAATTCTGTAGTGATAGTAGTCTGAAGTAATCCTTGGACTTGAGATCATCGTAGTATCTTGTGTATGATGAGTTATACTTTGACTTATTCCTTAAGACCCTTAGGGTATATCAAAGGGTATGCTTGGGTATAATAAGTTATGCATGGAGATAATGTATGATCGATAAAGAATCTACCACTACAATAAAAAAGAGAAATGTCTATGTGATTCGATAAATGACAACCCGGTAGTCCTTTGGCGGCGAGAATGAAATTAGAAAGGAGTTTCTAATTTGCATTATTTGAGTTGTGCATTTAAGGATCGAAATACATATAATTAAATAAAATAAGACTTGTGATAATTCCATATCTTATATTTAATTGGGACATTGTATGGTGGAAGGATTGAATTATCGGTAACTATTTACTCGAAAGGTTCTTTAATGATTAATGTTGAAATCTATATTATACGGAAAGTCGTTGATCATTGGGGAGAACTTATCACTATTGTAGAATAAATATTATTTATTTAAATAAATTAATTGTTTAATTTATTTATTTAAATAAGATTAGAATTATTCTAATTGATTTATTCACACAATAGGTTTAATATGGAAACTAAAGGTCACACCGTAAAAGGAAGAATAATTATTTAAGAAGTTAATGGCATAATCGTAATAATATGTTAAGTATATTTAATTTAATCTATGGTGATAGAATAAATTAAATAGCTTAATATTATTATTTAATATTTTAGAAATATTAAATATAAATTAATAAGAGAGTCTTATTAATATTATTACAATTATTATTATTTTAATTTCTAAAAGAGTTTAGGAATTAATTTAATATAAGTACTCTCATTTATTCTAATTGGATTAGGAGGAAAATTAGTTAAAAGAGTTTAATTAATTATCCTAATAAGATTAGGGAGCTTAATTAATTAAAAAATTTAATTAATTAAATAAAACCCAATTCCTTAATTGTTAAGGTGGGTTTGCCCACATCTATAAATAAGAGAGTCTTATTATGGGTGGTATGGGTTGTTGACTTTACAACAACATCGTAATAATTCAAATTGTTGGAGAGTATGCCACTACATAGAGATAGAAAAACTAGGGTTTTAGCCAAATACCCATCTTCTTGAATTTTCTTCTTCCTTGGTGGATCACCTCAGAGGCCAAACATTTGGGTGGTAGCGTTGATCGAAGGAAGGAACCAAAGCCGGTGGATTGAGTTGTTGAGCGAAAAGGATTTGGAGGTGAACTTGTACACGAGGAAGCTCGATCTTGAGGTATGATTTTATTCTTTATCTTTTCGTTTAATTAATAATTATGCGTAAAGGGTGATCAAGGGTATATGGTTTGTAAATTTTTAAACTACGATTTTTTACGCTTAGCTTTTTTTATGCTGATTTGATTGCGTTTATGAATATTACAAACCTAACGGTGGCATCGAGCCGAACCTTTATCTGAATTATTAATTATTTTAATTTGATATGTATATTGATATGTGTTTAGAACAATTTAATTGGGCATAATTTTATTTATAAAATTAAATTAAAAAAAAAAAAAAAAAAAAAAAAAAAAAAAAAAAATTTTTTTTACGAAAAAGAATTATTTTTTAAAAAAAATAATAAATAATTTATAATATATAAAAATATATTTTAAATCATATATAAAAAATAATTATATATAATAAATATATATATATAAAAAAAAAAAATAATATAATATATAATATATATATATAAATATATTATATTTATTTTTATATTATATATTAAATATATTATATATATATATATATATATATATATATATATATATATATATATATATATATATATATATATATATATATATATATATATATATATATATATATATATATATATATATATATATATATATATTATATATAAAATATATATATTATTTATATATTAATATATATTTTTATTTAATATTAAAAATATATTTATTTATTTTAAAATAAAATTAAATTTTATTTTTTTATATTTTAGTTTATAAAATTTAATTTTTATTTTAATTGGAGTTAAAATAAAAATTTTTAATTAAAAGAGTTTTTTTAATTTAAAATTAAAGTTTATAATTAGAGTTGAGAATTGGATTTGATTATTAAATAAAAGGAGTTTATTTGTGAAATGGATTGATTATAAAATAAAGGAGTTTCCTTAAATAAATAAAAAGGAGTTTATTTAGATATGAAATAAGATTTTTATTATTCAAAAAATAAAGAGTTTATTTGTGAATAGGAAAAAAATAAAGTATTTCCTTAAATAAAGGAGTTTATTTAAATATGAAATAAGATTTCATATTATTCAAAATAAAGGAGTTTATTTGTGAATAGGAAAAAAATCAAGTGTTTCCTTTAATAAAAAAGATTTTTTTTTTTACATGGAATTGGATTCCATAATTAATTAAATAAAAGAGTTTATTTTAATTAAAGATTTTTTTTTTTACATGGAATTGGATTCCATAATTAATTAAAATAAAGGAGTTTATTTTGATTAAAGATTTTGATTAAAATAAAATAGTTTATTTTATTCAAAATTGGATAAATTAAAATAAAATAGTTTTATTTTGATTTAAATTTGGATTAAAATAAAGGAGTTTATTTTGATTCAAAATTAGATTTTATCTTAACTAAATTTGCCCATTAAATGATATCGATATATATATTAAATGTTTATTATTCATGAGATGAATGTTATTTATTGATCGTATATGGTGATGTGTATGATAATAAATGGGATTGATTATGAATTTATTGACGATGTGATTGGATTTTATTTTAGTTGGATGCGTGAATGTATGGGTTTTTTATTAAATGGGAATTCTGCGTACCTCGTCTTCTCTAATTTTTTTTCTTAATGTAAATTCTATCTCCTCTATGTACTTCCCTTATTTCTTTGATCGAGGTTTTATTTATTTTAAATAGTTTTGTAATAGGAATAGTTAGAATTAATTTTGAAAATTGGAGATCGAGAATGAAGCGAGGCGCTTGAAGACCCGTTTGTAATGGAGCAGGGTTTAAATGTAATAGTTATATTTAAATATTATTTCTTGCACCCCTAAGGGTTTGACCTTTTGGTTCACTTGGTGGCTCTAGTGAGACGAACTAGAATAAAAGTCCATAATCAATCGGGTAGAATATAGTATTCTATATATGCATGCTTATGCTATATATATATATATATATATATTATGCAAACATGCTTCGCATGTTAATTAATATAATGGCGTATTTTATATATATATATATGCATGCAGCTAAGCAGATGAGACAAATTAATAACAACCCCTCATTTTTTTTTATATTAAGTCTAGCGTTGAAGATATTTGGAATATCGAGCGTAAGCCTTCTAGCATGATAAAATTAATAGAGTATTAAATATTTAATATGAGTTTGTTGTGTCATGCCTGAAAATGAGTATTAAGTATTTAAGATGTTAATTTATCACATTTGATGCTTATAAAGAAAATTGAACAATATTTTTTTTTGTTGTGTCACCTGAGGATGATATTTTCTTTTTTGAATATATGGAGTGCTAGGTTGGACTTAACTTGGATAATTTTGATTCGGATGTGCCACCACTTGATCGAAATAATCTAAGAGGCAAAAAAAAGGAGTTGCATAGTTGATGTAATTGACAAAAGTTGTCTACTATTTATTTATATATAGTTTGTTGTGTCACCACCTGAGGCTATATACATTTGAAATGGGATCCTTATTCTCTTTAGCAAATCTTTAATTAGATTTTCTTAGAACTATATAAGTGAGGTAATATAGTTTGAAGAAAATAGTGGGAGATACCAATTTAAAACAAGACCTAATTTATTTTGGTAATTAATAAAAGAATGTATGTTAAAATGTTGTTAATTACAAATTCATTTCTGAGAAATTTTACAATGTCTAAAATTACTATCAACTGCGAAGCATATTAGATGCTAAATTAAAACGGGCCAAGAATTAAGCGGATTGGTTAAGGAATTTGAGAATAGTTTCTCATTTGAAAAGCTATCTTATGTCATATCGCCTATCCTGATAGTTTGAATGACAATGCCTCGAGGAAGAGATTGCTACTTTTAGAAAGTGGCGAAAGATGATGCTGATTGGCTCGATGCATCATGCTCGCATCCATGAGTACTTGAGCTTGTCGTCGGCATGAAACTATGGATGCTCTCTATATTTCTGCACATCAGTAGTAGTTGATGGTGAGGAAAATGGGGTGATAGATATCGAGATATCTAAGGAGCTCTTAGATCTAGAATGGCCGATGCACTTTATAAATGCGAGACAAAAGTTCTTAACATAATCAATTTGATTGATCGATTAGGATGATTTGGTTTTGTCATGGATGGAGAGTTGAGCGAGATTTGATCTTGCACTCACTCCGGACTCCTTTCACAATTGTTGTGAATTTTTCATATGAAAACAAGCTAGATATCGACCTCGTTGATTTGCTTAACATGTTGAAAAATGTTGAGAGTCACTTTCGACCAAGAAAGACCAAGTCTTCTTGGTAGGGGCCAAAGGATCTTACGAAAGAAGAGCGATTCAAAAAGAAGGTAAATAGAAAGGCGTAAACAAAGGATAATAAGAACAAAAGCGTACGGATAGCAAAGGGTTTGCTTCCTTTGCAATAAGCTGCACTGGACCTTTGGAAAGAAAAGCTGCGAGAAGCATCTTGCGAGAGGCTAACGAAAGAAGCTTAGTGAAGTTTGGTTACAAATCTGATTTTGTTCATGATTTAAAATAAATTTTTCTTTAAGTCGAGGTTCTACTTGGGTATTGGATCTGAGCTTTGGTTATCATAAATATAGATTTATGAAAGGACAAAGCAGTAGAAAGCTAAACAAATATAAGTAATCTATATGTGTGGGAAATGAAGCAAAGGTTGCTTTGCATTAGCTATAGAAACTTATATAGTTTAGCAATACTACTGGGCAAATCTATTAAGTCGATAAGTTGTTATTGTATTCGATTCTTGTTAAAATATTATTTCCATTTTTTATTGTTGAATGATAAAATCTTTGGTATTATAATTAAGAACAATTGTTGTTTATTTATAATAATAATGTTTTTATATAAATGGAATATTACTTAATAAATTTTGTATACTTGACTTACGTGAAAATAATTTTGCATATTGAACAAATTAGTATAAGAAAAGGAGATGATCATTGAAAGAGTTGAATGTGTGTATTTCTTTGAAATACAAGTGTGAATTATTTGAAAGGTTGAAAAAAATTGAGAAGTGAAACAAATTGGCAAAGTATTAAGATTCTTTGATTAGATCGAGGAATAAATACTTGTCTGATAAGTTTCTAGATCATCTCAAATGGTTTTCTCATAATGGACACCTCATCGATCTGTGATAATTGATTGATGTATACTGAAGGAAAAATCGTACCTTGTTGGACATGAGTGCGGTCCATAATGATTTTCTGAGCATTCGGTATCCTTACAGGATAATGTCACAGAAATGTTTTGCATATCTACGAAAAAGGTAACCTCAAAATCCATTGAAGACTCCATAAAAGTTATGGGCGGGGAGGATTCTAATCTTAAGTATGTTAAGATAAGGGGTTGTCGACTTATGTGAAAAGGTTTCAAAGGATAAGCTTGGGACAAGATTTGACAAGTCTGATTTGTGGGACATCAAAAAGTAAGTTTAGGGTATATGTTCTATAATCTACTTAGCAAAAGGTGTTTGTTTGAAAAACGCTGCCTTACAAGATAAAGGTGTTTATCATTGAAGGGGCTAGTGGGAGGATAATAGATCTTGAAGAGTTAAAGAACCACAAAAACACTTATAAGTCGAATAAGAGGAACACTGTAGATAGACTGTTATGTACCACTGTTAGATCGTAAATGCGGAATAATAAAAGAAATACAGGAATGGATTCATCTAGAAGATACCTAGGAGGTATGGAGATCATGATGGATGATGATGATGATGAAGTGTTACATCATCAGAAGATGATGATCGAGTTTCTCAAATTACATTCGTTTTGATGAGGTAAGAGAAAGAGAGTGTGTATCAAAATAAAATGGATTCGATTGGGGCGTCGTGGGAGGCGTCGTGATTTCTAGTATTATATGTTGATATCTACGGATGAGGAATGACATACCAATCTCTGATCGGTAAAGATAAAGTTGTCTAAACATTCCTCCATGAATGATTTGGAAGAGTATCTTAATTGGGGATATAAATCTATATAGATAGATTTAAGAGGATGCTCGACTTAACCCCGAGCGTATATTCATTTGATGCTAAAAGTCGTTTAGCATGGCAAACTCAAGAGATGTCTCATGTTGATGAGCTATGGGTGTATCTCTCTTAATAGTCCCCCAGACTCAAAAGAGAGAGGTCGCATGAGTGACAATCATGTATGCTGATGAAATATACGAGACACTGATGTTGATCGGTCGTATTATGGAGAAGTTCACTATGAGTCGGTGAAAAACATCTTAAAGTTCTTAGCAGGCACTAAGGATGTGATCATATTCATGGTGGGTCTAAATTAAAACTAGAGGGCTTATGAGACTCGAGTTTTTGAGACGGAGACCAGAATGACGAGAAAATCCACTTTAAGGTAAAGCGTTATCTTGAGCGATGTGGTGCGGTGAATTGGAAAGGTTCAAAGCAACAAAAGAGTTCTTTGGTTTAGTGATAAAGACAAAGTATATAGCTATAAATGAAGGCTATGAGTTGATTGTTTGGATTAAAAGTTCATTCTGAGAACTAGGAATAGTTCTAAGTCTCATCTTGGATCTAAACATGTGTTGTGGCACTTTCATTTGATTATTAGAATCATTGAAAGATGGGAAATCACTATAGAGATAGTGGACTCTCATGAACAACATTACATATCCATTAACTAAAGCTTATCAACGGCGGGATAATCGTCACTTAGAAGAAGAGTATAAGATACCATGGCGATTGGCTTTAGTGCAGTGGGAGATTGAAAGTAGTATGCACACAAAGCCGATCATGTTTGATGATAAAGCATATACTTTGTAACAATCTTATTCATTTATTAATAAAAAGTATTAATTTATTAAAGGCTTTTAATTATCTACGTGATCTTTGTTTTATAATATGTGATAAACCCGTAGTTTTAAGCGATGCTTTTAGAATAATGATGATGATCATTCTAATGAGATCTAAATTCTTAGAAAGCTTAAAACTAAAATAGTTCCCAATCGTTGGATTACTAAATTGGGGATTAGTGAATCAGGATAGATTAGTACATCGTTAACTTGCTTTCGTTGGATGAGGATGATTGATCTCATGATCATTTGTGTGGAACACTAAAAGCAAGTATGTAGGTGCTTATTAGAGAATAAGTTCCTTTGAGCATTGGCTCATTAAGGAATACTAATGGAGTTTTATTTGCTGTCGATAGGAATTCTGTAGTGATAGTAGTCAAGTAATCCTTGGACTTGAGATCATCATAGTATCTTGTGTATGATGAGTTATACTTTGACTTATTCCTTAAGACCCTTAGGGTATATCAAAGGGTATGCTTGGGTATAATAAGTTATACGTGGAGATAATGTATGATCGATAAAGAATCTACCACTACAATAAAGAAGAGAAATGTCTATGTGATTAGAGATAAATGATGACCCGGTAGTCCTTGGCAAAGCGAGAATGAAATTAGAAAGGAGTTTCTAATTTGCATTATTTGGAGTTTGTGCATTTAAGGATCGAAATACATATAATTAAATAAAATAAGACTTGTGGTAATTCCATATCTTATATTTAATTGGGACATTGTATGGTGGAAGGATTGAATTATCGGTAACTATTTACTCGAAAGGTTCTTTAATGATTAATGTTGAAATCTATATTATACGGAAAGTCGTTGATCATTGGGGAGGCTTATCACTATTGTAGAATAAATATTATTTATTTAAATAAATTAATTATTTAATTTATTTATTTAAATAAGATTAAATTATTCTAATTGATTTATTCAATAGGTTTAATATGGAGAACTAAAGGTCACACCGTAAAAGGAAGAATAATTATTTAAGAAGTTAATGGCATAATCGTAATAATATGTTAAGTATATTTAATTTAATCTATGGTGATAGAATAAATTAAATAGCTTAATATTATTATTTAATATTTTAGAAATATTAAATATAAATTAATAAGAGAGTCTTATTAATATTATTACAATTATTATTATTTTAATTTCTAAAGAGTTTAGGAATTAATTTAATATAAGTACTCTCATTTATTCTAATTGGATTAGGAAGGAAAATTAGTTAAAGGAGTTTAATTAATTATCCTAATAAGATTAGGGAGCTTAATTAATTAAAAATTTAATTAATTAAAAAAACCCAATTCTTAATTGTTAAGGTGGGTTGCCCACATCTATAAATAAGAGAGTCTTATTATGGGTGGGGGGGTTGTTGACTTTATGACATCGTAATAATTCAATTGTTGGAGAGTATACCCTTTTCTATAGAGATAGAAAACTAGGGTTTTTTGAAACACCCTTCTTCTTGAATTTTCTTCTTCCTTGGTGGATCACCTCTCAGAGGCCCGAACATTTGGGTGGCTAGCGTTGATCGAAGGAAGGAACAAAACCGGTGGATTCAAGTTGAGCGAAAAGGATTTGGAGGTGAACTTGTACTGAGGAAGCTCGATCTTGAGGTATGATTTTTATTCTTTATCTTTTCGTTTAATTAATAATTATGCGTAAAGGGTGATCCGGGTATATGGTTTGTAAATTTTTAAACTACGATTTTTACTACGCTTGCATTTTTTAGCAATTTGATTTTTTGCAATTTGATTGCGTTATGAATATTAAATAATGAAGGAATGAGCTTTATTTATAGGAAAATAGAATGCGTAGTAATTAATCCATGAGCGGTCAGATTGATTTACTTTAATCGACGGTCCATATTTAAAAGCAAAATCTTTTAAATAAAATATAATATATTCTATTTATATAAAAACATTTTACTATGCAAACACTTTATGCAACACTTATGCAAAAACTTATGCAAAACTTTATGACATATATCGTAATAAAATATAATATATTTTATTTATAGAATAACTTTAATAAAGTATTACATTTTATATAAAGATGTTTACATTTTATTACGTTAATAATACTGAATAAAACAAAAGCGTCATTATCATTATAATAATTCATATTATTAATCGTGATAATGGAATCAATGTTGGTGACTTCTCACATAAGCATCGATAATCAATCAGGGTGTCTTCTTATGCGACCACACGCATATTCTTTGTACTTTTACTCTTAGAGTAGTTCAATGATATCAGCGGTAAAACTTCCGTAGTTATTTTGAAAAAATATTTTTGTCGTTTTCTCGATCAGGCAATAATTACATTGTGGGGTCCTGATGATTGGTAGTTATGCGAATATTCCTGCTAATAGAATATTCCCAGGCCAATCGAATATAATATAACCACTTGCATACTTTGCAAAATTTATAAATACTACCCTAACTATAATATTATCTAAATTCACACCATAATATTAAAAATTATTTCGACAAAATTTAAATCTTTATTGATAAAATCTGGGGTCTCTGATCTCCCTCCTTATGGAATTTAGCCCTCGAAATTAGGATGCGATACACAGTATGATAAGAGGTGAGGATCCAAGAATATTAGTGTTTTCAATTCTGATCATGATTATCTTAAGAATAATCCTTTGGTCATAATCATACCAAGTCTATCAATGCACTACTGACCGAAGATGACTTTTACCACATCCATGAATTAATATTTCATTCTTTGAGACTTCAGCTCGATAATTAATCCATATCATCAAATCATCCACGCTTTTCTGAGGCGAGGATATTCATTAGAGACTCGACTTAATAAATAATTCACATCATCCCCACGCACTACTGACGAGGATATTCATTAGTATCACAACCACAAATTATCCATGCACTACGGGCCAAGGATATTCGTGTATTCTTCAATGGTCGCGATCATGCCAACAATCATCCATCAATGCACTACGGGCCAATGAGGACTTTTACCACATCATTTGTAATATTACTACCATGATTATACCGAATAATCCACTGGTCAAAATCATACCAAGTCCATCTACGCTTACTGCGGAGCTACGTAGATGACTTTCAACATAATATAAACATGAGGATGATGACAATTGTGACGCCCCCAAAATAGGTCCACACGACCCATTCTGAGTCGCCAGATATCACTCCATAAAAATCAAATACAAATTTCATTTATACAACTGTTGAACTGAGCGTAGATGCAGTACAACAATGTATAAGTTGTGAGTTTCAATACAAAATCTATGTAACTCTCATGGTGCCTCGACTACAACACCTTACAAAGGTACTTTACATAAAAGTACAGTGTTAAACTGATAAAATATAACAAACATCAAGTTTAACTGCAGTGGAACAAGCAATCCATTAGAAGAGTCAAGAAGAGCATGATATCTACTATCTTTTATGATTTAAAAGGTTTATCATCAATATTATCGCTGAGACTCAGCTTAATAAATAATCCACGTCATCGAATCATCCCTCAAGACTACACGCCTAAGGATATTCATACGACCACGAATTATCCATGCACTACGGGCCAAGGATATTCGTCTATTCATCAATGGTCGTGATCATGCCAACAACTGTCCATCAATGCACTACGGGCCAATGAGGACTTTTACCACATCTCTTGTAACATTACGGTCATGATTATAGCGAATAATCCCTGGTCATAATCATACCAAGTCCATCTATGCACTACGGCTACAGATGACTTTCATCATAATATAAACATGAGGATGATGAAAATGATATAAGAATTCAAATAAATGAACACAAAGAATAAATTTTTAAAGATTTATAATTTAATTTATCCAGAAATCAATAACGTCCAAATTGTCAACATGATACTGCTTTGTGGAGTAAAATTCAAGAATAATATTGTACCAAAAAATAATTTGGATCGAAAATGAATCAATTTTATCATGAATAAGTACCCGGGTGAATAATATTAAATTGAATAGTACCCATGAATAGTACTTTTTATGAATAGTAACCCGTGAATAGTACTACGGCATGAAAAGGTTAAACTTATCAAAATGCTCGAATCGAGGGCTGCACTGGCCTTGAGTCAGGCGGGCCGACTTTAGTCAAAACCCGGCTTGGTCGAGGCTGACCTTGGCCAAAGTTCGGCACACAGAAGACTTGAAAAGGCCGCTTTTTTTAGACAAAAATCTAGCGACTGCCTCTGCAAAAGGCTCCTGCCTGGCCTCGAGGTCTGCTTTGCCTAAGACCTTATATGATTTTTTATCCAATTATTTATAATTTTTAAACTTTAAATTTATAATTATTCATCAATAAAGTATAAAATTTTACTTATTCATTGTTGTAATTTATATATTATAGTACATTAGTTTTAATTAATATATCAATAAAATTTAAAATTTTAATTATTCATTCTTGATTTCTTGTTGATACATTTAATTAATATACATATTCAATGAATATAACTAGTTAGTATATTTAATATTAATAATAAGTTAGTTACATAGTTGATTAAATATTAATCTGAAGTGCATAGTACAATTAGACATATATTTAAGAAATCAATTTGTTTTATATTCTAGTTACATCTAAATTATATTTTTTTTGTAATTTAGGATGAATATATTTATTTTTGTTCTAGTCATTCAACTTATATTGGTGTGTAGTAGAATGTTAAAATAAAATAAATCTCAAAAATCTTCCATCATTTTTATAAAATTTATTAATTTATATTTTATTATTTATATTTTAATATTTAATATGTAACATTAAAAAAAGGGACCGAGGACACCAAGACTTTGGGCTGCCTCGGCCTCGGCACAGCATAGATGCAACTGGCTTTGGCTGGCCTCGAGCCTAGCTGAGCCTGAGCCAATGACAGCCTTTGGCACGGAGGCCAAAGTCAAGCTGGCGGCTCGGCTTTGGACATAAAGCCCCAAGGCTGGCAGGCCGGGCCGAGACTCGCATCAGTAGGCACCTTGTGCATCCTTAGCTAATGAGGACTTTTACCACATCTCTTGTAACATTACGGTCATGATTATACCGAATAATCCCTGGTCATAATCATACCAAGTCCATCTATGCACTACGGCCACAGATGACTTTCATGATAATGTAAATATGAGGATGATGACAATGATATAAGAATTCAATTAAATGAACGCAAGGATAAATTTTTAAAGATTTATAATTTAATTTATCCAGAAATCAATAACGTCCAAATTGTCAACATGATACTGCTTTGTGGAGTAAAATTCAAGAATAATATTGTACCAAAAATGATTTGGACCGAAAACGAATCAATTTTTATCATGAATAATTACCGGGTGAATAGTAAGATTCGATCAATAGTACTTCGTGAATAGTAGATTCGGCATGAAAAGTTAAAACTTATCAAGAATGCTCGAATAATATTTCCATAAAAAAATACTGGATGAAGCGCAAATATCAAGGATATTCTACTAATTCCATGGAGTATAGAAGCCAAAACTTAAATAAAACGAGTATAGAATTCGAAATCTGAAACGAAATAATATTACTTACATACTACAGAGTATGTAAGAAAATATTAATTCTTACGAATACTGAAAAACAAAATATCATTTACGAATATTAAACGAAAATAATATACTTTTCGAATATTGAACGAATATAATATTCCTTACAAATATTAAATAAAAATAATATTTCTTGCGAATATTGAACGAAATAATATTCATACGAATACGAAAAATAATATCTCTTCAGAATATGAAATAAATAATACCTCATACCTCAAAAATAGAGCAATTCTAACTGGTATAGCGGATATATTCTTGAAGAAAACTTTCACTATTTTCTACACTCAAAACTTCCTAAAACTCGAAAGAAATACGCTCAATATTATAGAAGAAGAATTCTTTGATTCTGGTGTGATTTTCAATTCCAACTAAGCATCCTATTTATAGTAGAATGGAAAAGATACTATGTGACGCCCCAAAATAGGTATACACAACACCCATTTCGAGTCGCCAAATACATGGTGTAAAACAACTACATCTTTATTATTACAACAAGAAAGCTGTGAGTTTAAATACAAATATTATCTTCAGACAATATTTATACTCAAATAAATCCTCATCACATTTATTGATACATTATTTTACAAAATGGTGAGGACTACTAAACAATCCTTTCTAAATCCTTCATTCCATACCCAGGCTGCGTCTCGCATTTATATTCTCGCCTCACGAGAAGAATGGAACAAAAAGGAAAGGGTGAGCTCAACTAGCTCGAAAAAAGAATATTATGACTAAGATAATATACAACAAATTATCGTTAGTCTTCAACAGGAAAAATTTAATAGAATACAACAAGACAACAAGTTTCGGATCAATATTCGCATTGAAATAATAATTCATAGAAGAGTTACGTGAGAGAATGAAATCTACTATAATCTATGAATTTAATGATCCATAATCAATATTTTATCCTCGTAACATCAATCAATATTCATCTCAAATCAAATATTCATCTTTCGCATTCTACAGCCAAAGATATTCATCAATCTAGTCATGTTCATCTCAACACTGCTCATCTTTGCACTCTGGTCAAAGATATTCATCGATTGGTCATGTTCATTTAAACACTGTTCATCTGCACTCTGGCCAAAGATATTCTTGAGAAATCATTCATCTTTGCACTACTACAGCAAAAAGATATTCAATAATATCATCATTTAAGACCGAGGATGATGAAAATATTTTTAAAGAACGAATCAAGTGAAACAAAATGACAAGGATTAAGGATTAATGATTAGATACTTTTGTTTTATCCATGTCCAACAATACCTCAAAAAATAATCATAGTGGTGTAAAAAATTCAAGAATGCTTTTTCATCCAATCGCTTTCCGTTATGCCAGGCTCATTAAAATACCATACGGTCATTAATATTCTTGATAGCAGCATATTCCGCACGCACTAAACTAATATTCCCCGACAACAACGAATAATATTTATAACCACTTGCTATTTTCAAATATTTTATGATTTAACTCCATAATCCACATTAATCAAATCAACTCCTTACTATTTCAAAATAATAAATAACAGAAATTCCTTTTATTTAAAAAATTCGGTCTTACAACCTCCCTCCTTATGAAATTCTCGGCCTCGAAATCGATTGTGACGCATCCGGTGTGTTTCAAAGGTGAGGATATTCTCGCTTATTTCCGCTTTCCAATTCCTGTGTCATTTCCTCTATAGCATGATTCCTCCACAAAACTTTAACTTCGTGGTAAGGACTTTTCATAGGATATGTTCCTTCCTATCCAAGATCTTCGACAAAAGTACTCCTCACACGTTAGTCTTCTACTATCTCGTCCTGCTCTAACTTCAATGGAACGTGGTCTTTCACATTACATATCGCCAGCGAGTACGTATGTGAAACACATTATGAACACGTAGACATACCTTGAGCAGTAACGCGAAGTCTATAGCTACATTTCCTACTTCCCAATAAGAATTTGAAATGGACCAATAAATCCGGATCGAGTTTTCTCTTCCTAAAATTCAGAACTCCTTCCATTGGAAGCAACTCGCAACAATACAATGCATCCCCTACATTGAACCTTCCACGCCCTTTCATGAAGATCCGTGATAACTCTTTTGTCGATCTTGTGCCGCTCAGGGATACGCTGCAGTCAATCATTCGATCTTTTCGTCATAATATCGCATTTTCCCCAAAGTCCCAAACAATGTTGCTTCACCCACCCTCATCCCAACATATCGGGAGAACGACATTTTCGTCTATATAATGCTTCAAATGGGAGCCACACCTATACTTGCCTCGATAATCTGCTGTTGTAGGAGAATTCCCACCAATGGTAAATACTTATCCTAACTACGCCTGGAAGCCTGGTGACACGTAGTCTTAATAAATCTTCAAGAGTTCAATAGCCCTCTCGATTGTCCGTCTGCTTCGGGATGGAGGCGTCAACTAAATCGCAAACTGGGTACCATAGCTTTTTTGCAAGCTAACCCAAAATCTTGAAGTGAATTCTGGTCACGATCCAAACTATGGATAGGTGCATGCCATGCACTCCTTGCACAATCTCATTTACGCATATGGCCTAGTTAAAGACGCTCAAGGAATAAGTCTCCCCAAGACGTTGTAAGAAAATGCAATGCATTTGGTTGAATCTATCAACAATAACCCAAATAAGACGAAGCCTTTGAGAAACCGTGAGAAGCACCCGTAACGTAAATCCATGGTAATGTGTTCACTTCCATTTCCTGCATCTTCAAGTGGTGTAAAGAATCTTAATTTAGGGTACTGGGGATGCTCCAATTTTTTGGTACACGCTGACAAGTTAAACACATCGAGATAAACAATATTTGACTTTCAAATTTAAGCTGAGACCTCTGCAAATTAAATTATACTACTATCCCAAACGAGAACCTAAGAAAAACAAACAATTTGAAATTTCGGTCCAAACAAGATATCGTCGTTGCCAATTAAATTACTATACTACTCCATAGTGGCGTGCGAATTTGAAATGCGAATACTATTTCTTCTTCTCTCTCTATAGATTTTCTCTATAGCTTCTACTATAATTTCTCTTTCTAGAGTTTCGGTGAATTAAAGAAAATAATGAAGGAATGAGCTTATTTATGGAAAATAGAATGTAATTAGTAATTAATCCATGAACGGTCGATTGATTTACTTTAATACATGGATCCGTATTTAAAGCAAAATCTTTTAAATAAAAATATCATATATTCTATTTATATAAAAAACATTTTCTTATCTACGCCTTTATACAACCTTTACTCTGCAAAACATTTATGCTTAAACATGTATAATAATAAATATAATATATTACATTTATAGAATAACTTTAATAAAAGTATACATTTTTATATAAAAATGTTTACCATTTTATTACGTTAATAATCTGAATAAAACAAAACGTCATTATCGCTATAATAATTCATATTATTAATCGACCGATAATGGAATCAAACTGAGTGACTTCTCACATAAGCATCATTAATAATCAATGGTGTCTTACTATGCAACCACACGTATTCATCGTACTTTTACTACCAATGGTAGTTCAACAATGATCAGCCAGTAAAACTTCTACCGTTATTTCAATAAAATATTTTTGTCGTTTTCTCAATCCGAATATGATAATTACGCTGTCAGGTCCACCAATGATTGGTAGTTATCGAATATTCCCCGCTAAACCGAAATATTCCCGAGCCAATCGAATATAATATAACCACTTGTATACTTTGTAAAATTTATAAATACTACCACAACTATAATATTATCTCAAATTCACACCATAATATTAAAAATTATTTCGACAAAATTTAAATCTTTATTGATAAAACTGGGTCTCACAATCTCCTCCTTATGGAATTTCGCCCCGAAATTAGGGTACGACTGTATGATAAGAGGTGAGGATACCTTGAATACCTTTATCGTTAAAAATATTAAATTCATCTTACATGATCCGCCAAAGATATTCATTAACAATTCATCTTTTGCCTTCAAAGCTAAAGATATACAATCAGTAAAACCAATAATCTTGAGACGCAATTTTAATAGTATCACGACCACGAATTATCCATGCACCACTTGGCCAAGAATATTCGTGTTTTCAATTACTGACTATGATTATAACCGAATAATCCTCGGTCATAATCATACCAAGTCTATCAATGCACTACTGACGAAGAGATTTTTTACCACATCCATGAATTAATATTTCATTGTTGAGACTTAGCTCATTAATTAATCCATATCATCAAATCATCCTCGCACTATGTGCCGAGGATATTCATTACTAATGCAAACATCCGATCATTACCACGTTCCCCGACTAAGCCAATATCGGCTTACGTTCTCATTTCTGAAGAATAACAATGAAAGCAAAAAGGGTGAGCTCAACTAGCCCAATAAGAAATATTATGACTAAGATAATGCGTAATAACTTATCATTAGCCTTCAAATTGTTAAACCGATAAAATATAACAAACATCAAGTTTAACTGCAGTGGAATGTTAATCCATTAAAAGAGTCAGTGGAGAATAAAATCTACTATCTTCTATGATTTAAAAGTTTTTTCATCACTTTTATCATTGAGACTCACTTAATAAATAATTCACATCATCCACCACTACTACCAAGGATATTCATTAGTATCACAACCACAAATTATCCGTACGACCACGGGCCGAGGATATTCGTAGTATTCTTGATAATTGGTCATGATCATGCCAACAATCATCCATCAATGCACTACGGCCAATGAGGACTTTTTACCACATCATTTGTAATATTACGGTCATGATTATACCAGAATAATCCTGGTCAAATCATACCAAGTCCATCTATGCCATGCCACGAGATGACTTTCAACATAATATAAACATACGGGATGATGACAATTGTGATGCCCCCAAAATAGGTCCATACGACCCATTACGAGTCGCCAGATATCACTCCATAAAATCAAATACAAATTTCATTTATACAACCTGTTGAATCGTAGCATCAAAGAGTACAACAACAGATAAGTTGTGAGTTTCAATACAAAATCTATGTAACTCTCATGGTGCCTCGATTCACAACACCTTACAAAGGTACTTTACATAAAATCTGATGTTAAACCGATAAAATATAACAAACATCAAGTTTAACCGCAGTGGAACAAGCAATCCATTGAAGAGTCAGCAAAGAGCAGCATGATATCTACTATCTTTTTTATGATTTAAAAGGTTTATCATCAATATTATCGCTGAGACTCAGCTTAATAAATAATCCACGTCATCGAATCATCCCTGCACTACAGCTAAGGATATTCATACGACCACGAATTATCCATGCACTACGGGCCGAGGATATTCGCGATCATTCATCAATGGTCGTGATCACGCCAACAATCATCCATCAACGCACTACGCCAATGAGGACTTTTACCACATCTCTCAGAATATTACATTACGGCCATGATTATAGCGAATAATCCCTGGTCATAATCATACCAAGTCCATCTATGCACTACGGCTACAGATGACTTTCATCATAATATAAACATGAGGATGATGAAAATGATATAAGAATTCAAATAAATGAACACAAAGAATAAATTTTAAAGATTTATAATTTAATTTATCCGAGAAATTAATAACGCCCAAATTGTCAACATGATCTTGCTTTGTGGAGTAAAATTCAAGAATAATATTGTACCAAAATAATTTGGATCGAAAATGAATCAATTTTTATCATGAATAGTACTCGGTGAATAATATTCGAGTGAATAGTACCCCATGAATAAGACTTTTATGAATAGTAACTCTGTTAATAGTACTACGGCATGAAAAGGTTAAAACTTATCAAGAATGCTTCAGAATCGAGGCCCGCAACTGGCCTTAGTCTCGCTTATGGGCCGACTTTAGCCAAAAACTCCGGCCGGCCAAGGTTCGATCTTGGCCAACTCGGGCACGAAGACTTGAAAAGGCCGCTTTTTTTAAAAATCTAGCTGACACGGCACGCAAAAAGGCACGGCACGGCACGAGGTCCGCCCGCACAAGACCTTATATAATTTTTTATCCAATTATTTATAATTTTAAACTTTAAATTTATAATTATTCATCAATAAAGTATAAAATTTTACTTATTCATTGTTGTAATTTATATATTATAAGTACATTAGTTTTAATTAATATATCAATAAAATTTAAAATTTTAATTATTCATTCTTGATTTCTTGTTGATACATTTAATTAATATACATATTCAATGAATATAACTAGTTAGTATATTTAATATTAATAATAAGTTAGTTACATAGTTGATTAAATATTAATCTGAAGTGCATAGTACAATTAGACATATATTTAAGAAATCAATTTGTTTTATATTACAGTTACATCTAAATTATATTTTTTTTTGTAATTTAGGATGAATATATTTATTTTTGTTCTAGTCATTCAACTTATATTGGTGTGTAGTAGAATGTTAAAATAAAATAAATCTCAAAAATCTTCCATCATTTTTATAAAATTTATTAATTTATATTTTATTATTTATATTTTTAATATTTAATATGTAACATTAAAAAAGGGACCGCATCAGCCCAAGACTTTGGGCTGGCCTGCTTTGGCCTGGCAGATAGTGCGTCTTTGGCTGGCTGCCAGGGCTCAGCTGAGCTACGCCTCAACCTGACCAACCAGTGACGCCTTTGGCCTGGAGGTTAAAAGTCGGCTACTGGCTCGCCGCACAGCATTCCAAGCCGAACTGGCGAGGCTGCCGCACTGCACTGAGCACCTAGGCACATTGTGCATCCTTAGCTAATGAGGACTTTTACCACATCTCTTGTAACATTACTGGCCAATGATTATACCGAATAATCACAGTCATAATCATACCAAGTCCATCTACGCACTACTACCACGATGACTTTCATGATAATGTAAATACGAGGATGATGACAATGATATAAGAATTCAATTAAATGAACATGAAGGATAAATTTTTAAAGATTTATAATTTAATTTATCGAGTAAATCAATAACGCCCAAATTGTCAATACGACATCGCTTTGTGGAGTAAAATTCAAGAATAATATTGTACCAAAAATGATTTGGACCGAAAACGAATCAATTTTTATCATGAATAGTACCCCGGGTGAATAGTATTCGATTGAATAGTACCCCGTGAATAGTACTCCGGCATGAAAAAGTTAAAACTTATCAAGAATGCTCAGAATAATATTTCCATAAAAAAATACTGGATGAAGCGCAAATATCAAGGATATTCTACTAATTCCATGGAGTATAGAAGCCAAAACTTTAATAAAACGAGTATAGAATTCGAAATCTGAAACGAAATAATATTACTTACATACTACAGAGTATGTAATAAAATATTAATTCTTACGAATACTGAAAAACAAAATATCATTTACTTAATATTAAACGAAAATAATATACTTTTGAATATTGAATCTAATATAATATTCCTTACAAATATTAAATAAAAATAATATTTCTTGCGAGATATCGAAGCGAAATAATATTCATACGAATACGAAAATAATATCTCTTGAATATGAAATAAATAATACCTCATACCTCAAAATAGAAAGCAATTTACCGGTATAGGGATATATTCTTGAAGAAAACTTTCACTATTTTCTACACTCAAAACTTCCTAAAACTCGAAAAAATAATACCGATAATATATAGAAGAAGAATTCTTTGATTCGTGTGATTTTCAATTCCAACTAAGCATCTATTTATAGTAGAATGGAAAGATACTATTTAAAATTTTCTCACGGACTATACGGAAGTTGCATTTCAATTCACGGGCAAAATTTTATTTTGATTTTACTATCTGCAACCACTATGCATAATAAAATATAATATATTCTATTTTTCATATAAAACAAAACTTATTATAATAATAATAATATTACAACTCTCTTCCTCCCACGTAATTGCTCCCCCCTCCTTTTTTTTTTTTCCAGCACACGTGTATATATATAATATATAATACTAATATATATATATATATATATATATATATATATATATAATATATTACCTTTCCTTATACGTAATCCATTCCCCCCCCTCCTCCCCCTCCCTCCCCTCCCCTCCCCATTTTGAGTTTTTTTTCTTTCACATGTGGCCCCACCTTTATTATATTGAATAATTTTTTACCGATTATTTTAAAAAATGGGTAAATGGGGGTCCATAAAATAAGAAAAATTTATAACAAATACTTTATAAAAATTTCCTCAATATTTTTAACAACATTTTCCATTTTGAATTTTTGAAGTTTGACTTTTTCCGAAAAAGTCAAATGTTGACTTTTTGATCAAAAAGTCAACCTCGACAAATTTTGTGTTTATAGTCTATTTCTACTAATTTCATCATTCCGAACTCAAATATCACGTTCGCGTCTGCAAATTCAACTCCGAACTCAAATTCAATTTTTAATAATATTTATTCATTATTATTATAACTCGCAATATTAACAACCAGATCGTTCCCAGGAAAAAGGGGGCTTTCCGATAAGGATTTCTCCCTATTGGCACGCAATTAGATGACCTAACCTCTCCTTGACAGAACTTTTAGACATTGTTAATTATGCAAATAATAATATGAATAACTTGTCATCTCAATTATTGATTTAATAATATAAAATATTGTAATAATAATTAAATAAAACTGAGTGACTTCTCACGTAAGCATCAATAATCAATATCGTGTGCTACTATGAAATCACGCGTATACTGTACTTTTACCACTAATTATTTTATGAAAACTTGCTTACTTTGAAATTTTTTCAAATATCACCCTTAACTTTAATCTTTTATCAATTTAACCATTTACTAAATAGAATAATAATTATAAGAAAATTGAATACTTTCATTTCATAAAATTCGGGGTCCACAACGCCATCGTACGAATATTTCTCAATAAAAAGAATATTTCCTGACCACACGAATATTTTATGACAACTTGCTTACTTTGTAAAATTTACACATATCACCCATAACTATAACATTTATTAAATTATCACCTTACTGTTTAGAATACTATTCAGAGAAAAAATAAATCTTTATTTATAAAAGTTGGGGTCTTACACTGTTTCTGACCTAAAATCTTGGAATTATGTTGTATTTAAGGCTGATGGTATAACAAATTTGAACCTCATTTTTTTTCCAAATGCTATTAAGCCTTCTGCTTTTGCTTCTCTTATTAATAATCCTGGTACTAATAATATGTTGAACTCAAAAATTGTGAAAATTTAATTTTATGAGACTAGGGTTCCATCGATCGAAGTTTTAGGATTTTTGCGTAGTGGGAGATGGATTTGCCAATCGATAGATTTGTTTGAGAATTTGTTTATTTTGTTTTAATGTGAAATAAAAGCTGATTTGCCAACTTTACCCCTGTTTAAACAATATAAATTAACAAAATGATGAAGAAATTATTTTTAAATACACATCTGCTGGACATGACCCTACTCAGGAGGCTACGTCAGCAATTTCTGACGTGTCAAAATAAATTGGACAGAAGTGGAAAAAATTAATTGTTTACTCATCTAATTAACAAAATTGAAAGGTGAATAATCGAAGTGAAAAAATGGTAATAGTTTAGGGTAAGTAAAACATATTTAAGCATTTAAAATATAAAAGTATTGTAAGTACTTAAGAATTTGGTTATTATGTTTTTCTTATTCTTTTTAAAAATAAAATCTTGATAGAGGTCAAAGATTGATACTACAGAGCCCAGAGGTAGGTCGGCCGGCCGACCACTTGTCTGGCGTTAGGGGTGAGCAATTCGGTTATAACCGAACAGAATTGCTTATTCGGTTATAAGCGAAAACTAAAATCTTCTTAATTTCACTATATGAACAACTAACTGAATTTAGAAATAACCGAAAATCGAAAATCGAATTTACAATTCGATTATTTTGGTTAATAACCGAAATTAAGATCCATTTTATCAAACAAAAGACAACAACATGCAGCAGCACCCAGAAGGTCAGTACTCACCACTTAACAACAATATGCAGCAGTAATACACAAAATGACTAAATGAATTAACCCCTTGGATAATTCCATACTATTCTACCACAACTTTGAGGATATATATATACCTCTCATAGACTTGCAAATGCACTTTAATCTACAACATTTCTAAGAAAATGAACAAGAAGACCTGTAATAATTTCAGCTGTTCATGAAACGGAACAATTAACAAACCCTTATCCTTAACGATAAGTCTTTAATTTTTTTTTATTAAAATGCCAATTCGATTATTCGAGTAACCGAATATTATAATTGTAGTAATCATATTAAAACCCGAAAACCGAATAGTAAAACGGTTATAATCGAATTACAGAAAATAACTGAATAATCGAAATAATTTGATTATGTTCAGTTATTTGATTTTATCCATTTTTTTGCTTAACCCTATCTGACATCTTCTCAATTGGTTGTTCTCGAGGAGGAATAGTTTGAGAAGAATTCATAACGACCATGATCATTGATCATAATAAATGGACCTCAATTTGCTTGCTTTGGTCTATATTCCTATTTAGGGAGTGGTTAACATAAAATTAATTTTAATTAATTGATCAATACAATATTGATAAGTAGATCGAGAAGTGATCTCCTTTTATACGTATTAATATTATATTAATTAATCAATTTAGCATAAAATTAATTTGATGATAACCGAATTTTCTATTTGATACAGGCAACTAAAATGTATCATGCAGGATATTAGAGTAGAGTAATACTAATTAAAAGTTTGCCAACCGTAACATGACACACGAGTACGACAATCATTCCCTCCGGGGGCCCAAAATATTAGCAACGCTTTTTTACCGTTTTGTGGAAAACCTTGTAAATATGTTACATTAGACGTGTCACAATAGTAACTATTTGAATTTTAAAAAATTAAATTATAATATTACAATTTTCACTTCACTGTCCTCCCTTGTGTGGATAAAGGGCTCGAACTCAAAAGAAATGTGATTGGGTTTAAGTCAAATAAATAATGTTATTGACATAAATTATTTATAAAAAAATTATTTATAAATAATATAAAAAGATAAAATAAAAAGTGGAACATATTATTTAATGTTTTATCTATTTTTATTGATAAATAAAACATGGGTCTTATTTTTTATGTACAATTTTTTTGTATATAGTGTACACATAGTATTATTCAAACAAAAATTATCACAATAATGTAATAGGTCACTAATGTCAGTAATAAAAATTAATTACTCTATATAATTAAATATCTATAAAAACCAATAATGTAGTAATTCTACTATATAGATAATAGTAGTAGACTAGTAGTTTTATCGGTGATTATTTATCTGAGATAAATCATGCGCAAATAATTATTTTTTTTGTGAAAATATTAATTTTTTAAAATTTTATATGAAGAGTCTATTACTTCAACTAAATGGGTTCTAAGGTTCTTTGATGTAATGATCTGGCCCGAGCCCAAAATAAGGTTTAATTTAGGGTCCTTTACATAAGTATACAACAAATAGAAAGTAATTACAAAAAAGTCAAGATCAACTAAATAATTACAAAAAGAATATAATTATTACAAAAATAGTACAATTCATATTAATAAGGAAACCTAAAATCAAGGATAACTAATAATTCAAATTCAAATTCAAATTCAAATCTTGTCTCTAACAACAATTTCAAATCCATGTTTCAAAATTCAAATCAAAAGAGAAAATTAAAATAAAAAATTATGAAGGAGCTAATGTTCATCATCCTCCTCTCTCTCGCCGCCATCACGCCATTGCCCACATCGCCGCAATGCATAGGAGTTGCTATTCTCAATTTCTTTTGACGATTTGATTACCCACAAAAATTGAAATGGTTACCTTTATACAAATTTCGACTAAGAATCGCATTACATTTTAAAAAATAAATTTGGTAATCAAATAAAAAATGAATTGGTTACCTTTATCAAATGGTTTGGTAACCAACTATATGAAATTTGGTTACTAAATCGCATCACATCCAAAATAAATTAGTAACCTAATAAACTAAATTGGTTACCTTATCGGAAGGTTTAATAACCAATCGCATAAAATTTGGTTACCTTATCGGAAGGAGCTAAAGTTTGGTTACCTTAGTATGCCTATTTGGTTACCAACATATTAAGGTTTGATTACCGGTAGAGAGTTGGAGAACGGATGGTGGTGGAGTGGAAGCAAAAGGGTGGTGGAGGGCCTCCATCATGGCTAAGTGATGGGGTCTCCACCGACTGGCCATCTTGGATCGATCTGGGGAGGAGGAGAAGGGAGGGGGGGGGAGGGGGAGGGAGGAGGGAGGGGTGGGGTGGGGTGGGGTGGAGAAAGGGAGGCGGAGGAGGGGGATGGCGGTGGGAGGCGGATGGAGGTGGGGGGCGGGGGGGGGAGGAGAGGGAGGCGGAGGAAGGGAAGGAGAGGTGTGGAGATAAAATGGAGGTTGATGAGAGAGATAAAATTTAAATCCCTACAAACATGGTCATTATCAATAACTCATTAAATCACTCAACTAAATAAAAGGGATAAGATTGCACTCTTTTTTGTAATTAAATATTGCATATGCACTTTTTTGTAATTATTTTATTTGTAGACTTTTTATGTAATTATTTTTTAAAATGTAATAGAAAATGTAATTGTCCCTTTAATTTACATCTCAATAATATTTACCTAAAGTGATGTTTACATACTTATTCAAAATGTTATAATTGTTGCTACTATTAAAAGTAGGGATGCAAATGAATCGAGTCGAATCGAGTATTGAGTTGTTCATATTTTGAGATTTGGTTCATATAATTTATCGAGTCTAAAAGAGTAAATATGATCCGAGTGTCAATATAAAATTACAATTTAAAAATATTCGAGTAATTTATCGAACTTTAAAATCTACTTATATTTGAATTTTTTATATTTCAAGTCGAGCTCAAATCAATTTTTTAGTCGAACAAGTACGAATTAAATTCGAATAATTTGATTTCATTTTAGAACCTTTGATTAAAAGTGAGGTAAAACTTTATTCACATGAATGTAAGACCAGGGTATCACCTTTGAAGCCCTATCAAATACAACAAATTTAATTTAATTCAAATCTTTTTCTCTTTTTTTATTGGTTCTTGCTAATTATATACTTTTGAATGAGTTTTAAAATCCTTCCTAAGTTGATTGGTCATACTACAATTTTGCAAGAAACTGCTAATTAAAGGACTAGAAAAGAAAGAAATCATATTATTGAAAGCAAATTTTAATTTTATATAAATATGGAATGGATTGTCAAAATAACAAAATTGAGGGTCAAAGATAGGGAAAGGATCAAAATCAGAGCAGAATCGGAAAGGATAAAAATCCGCTGTAGGAACAGCCCATTGGAAAGCCAAGCATGGCCCCTGGTTTTCCTTTCCCGTCCTTTGAAACCAACTGTAATGTAAATTCTTGTACGCCTGCCCTTTCTCCCCCATATAAAACCCCACCAGTACCACTATAGTCATCTTTCATCTACAGAGATACAGCAATCTTTCACATCTCTCTCTGGTCCCCTGTTCAACCATAAACTTCCCGAATCATTTTTCTGGTATTTTTTTTGCTATACCCAGATCTTAAATTTGCATTTTCTTTCGTTTTCTGAATAACCCATTACGGATTTCCTTTTTGTTATCTTATATTTGTCCCTCTTTTTTTGGCGGTAAAGGTTTGATTTTTTTCCATTCAGTTTGCGTAATTGAGTTTGGTTGTGTGAATTCAATGCAAATGGGGTTCGAGAAGATAAAAGGCAAGGATAATTTGGAGTCAAAAAAGGGCCGCCGGAGGCAGAAAAGGTCGTTGCCGGTTCAGGTTTTATATGATACTTGCAAGGAAGTTTTTGCCAATTGTGGCCCTGGGATTGTTCCCTCGCCAGAAAATATCGAACAGCTCAAGGCTGTTTTGGGTACGAGAATATCTGAATATGTTTTTTTAGGGTCTGTCATTATTAATTTTATTACCAGAAGCTGTGATGTTGATTGAATTAGTTAATTTTGGATTATTAAAATTATCATTTCACAACTTGACAATTGGGTAGCTATTTCTAAAACTTTCATGCCTCCAAGCATAATGTTAGATTTTTTTAATACCTGGTGATTTGTTTCGGCTTTGCTGTGTTCTCCAATCATGACAACTTTAATTTGGATCCTTGTTTTCATGGTCTTAGTTTTTTGAAATTGTGGCTCATCGGGAGCTACGACAAGCCCACTAAATTTAGTTTCTGCTAACTACCAAATTTAATCACCAAAAGTGGGAATTTTGGATTTTTGAAGTGGGATCTGACTGACTAGTGTATTCTAATTTTCATACAGACTGCTAGTTTATTGCTAGGACATTTATCACAAACAATGCCATAGGGTCCATAGCATCATTTCAATTGTTACATATGATTCTAAAGGAGCAATTTTTGTTATTTCACGTGAGCATCATTCCATTATAGTAATCCACATCGTATTTCTTCTGTGTGTCTTAATACTATTGGTTCTGTATGCAGATGGCATAACAGATGCGGATGTTGGCGTGAAACCAAATATGCCATTTTTCAGGGAACAGAGGACAGAAGGATTTCCTCCAATAACATATCTACTCATCCATGAATGTCCCAAATTCTCGGTATGTAAACTTGACTTGTAACAGTGATTCCTATCAGTTTTAGCAATAATTAAAATGTTGTGGTTCCCACTTCCTAAAAAATAAAAAAGAACTCAGATTTGGTTGTACCTTCAAATCTCTGAAATTATTGCAGATTGGAATCTTCTGCTTGCCGCCTTCCGCAGTAATTCCACTCCACAGTCACCCTGAAATGACAGTATTCAGTAAGCTTCTTTTTGGAACCATGCACATCAAATCTTTTGATTGGGTGAATGCTGCCCCTATTAACACAGCCCTGGATGTCCATCCCCAAAATGGTATAGTTCTACGTTGTGAATGCCTGTCATCTTTCTGTACTTGATTAGACATGTTTCTATATATGTTCGTTTTCTGCATGAAAAGTACATCTTTTGCTTATGTTCAAAAGATGATTAATAACATACCCTACATATTAGTTTTGCTTGGTCAGATAATATCATTATTGGTGGTCCAATAATAATAAAATGAAAAATGTTAACCTTTTAGTCCAAAGCCACAATGGCATGTGCTGTAACTAATTGCAATTTTAGGGGTATAAGTAAAAACTAAAAGGTACTAGACTCTTGCACAAGAGAGTACCATGCGCCATTCCCCCCACCCCCCACCCCCACCCCAACCCCAACAAGACGAGACCTATTTTTATTGATAGTAGTATAAAATGATATAACTTCCACAAATTTGTCATCACAAGGATAAATATGAAACAAAAGTTCGTCCTTGTAAATTTTGCAAATGTGACTTTTTGGTTAAAATTAGTACTTGGATAATATGTTAAAGTTAGTTTTCATTAATATTGCATACATTCCTTCATAGTTATGCTATATTGTGTTTTTCCATTTTCTCCTCCTGTTCTCAAATAAGAAATTACCATGATTATTATGTTTATCAGCAAATGGAGTTATTTCTGCTGGGGCACGGTTGGCAAAGGTCAAGGTGGATACTAATTTTACTGCTCCCTGCAACACTTCCATCCTCTATCCAACTGATGGGGGTAATATGCATTGCTTCACGGCAGTGACGCAGTGTGCAGTGCTAGATGTGCTTGGCCCACCGTACAACGATTCAGAGGGCAGGTACTGCGCATTCTACATTGAGTACCCCTTTGCCGGTTTCTCAGGTAAAACACCGTCTTTTCTTTGGATTATATGCTACAGTTCTTGATATTTTACTCGTCTTTGTGTTGGGCTGTTGGCGTTTGTTATTGTATAGAACACTTGACATTTGAACACTTTCTCAGTGTTTGGTTCTTTGTATGAAAATCCAGCTGATGGGACATCAGTGCCTGATGAGGATACGGAAGGCTATGCATGGCTTCAAGAAAGGGAGAAACCTGATGGCTTAGCTGTTTATGGAATGCCTTACTGTGGACCAAAGATCGCCAAATGAAATCACCCAGACATTTCTTTCCAGCTCTGAAGACCAGATAAACTTTTCTTTTTTCTTTTCCTTGATTTGGTGTTTATTTTCATTTCCTTTTTTGTGTTGGGTGAGTAAGGGAGTTGTACTAGTCTCTGTTTCTCTCTCAGCACTTTATGTAAATCCATGAGAAGAACAAAAGCTAGGAAAAAAAGAAGAAATAGATAGAACTTTGAAGTGCATTCGAAGGTGCATTGTTGCGTTTTCCCTTCATTTCTATACTTGTTTTTTTTCTTCTTCTTATAGTGTCTCTCTTGTGATTAGGAATCAAGTATACATTGAATGTACCTAAACATGGTGAAGTTCAACATCAGATAATATGCACAAATGAATTTTGTGCAGATAAACACTACTTGATATGTTTGAACTCTAATAATTATCTATTTATACATATAAAACCACAAAAATAATCTGCTTTAGTGTTTCCACCCGAATTTTAATTCTTCTCAACGTGTTTAACATAACTTGATTCTCCCTACATTTTTAGTGGGTGCCGTCAAGCTTGCTTTTAATTAGTTTTATAAAGTTAAAAATATTTTATAATTTGATTTTAAATCTATTTATAATATAATATTACTAATTTATTTCTATTTATTTTAATAGTTCTATCCATTACCCATCTTTACTTGTCAAAATATTCATTTTTAGTAATTTTCAATTGAAACAAGTGATTAACAATTTTTTTATATTAAATACTTTCACTTTTTAATATTTTAAGTACTTTTTATTTGTCAAACACAAACTACTTTTTTTTTAAAATTGATTACAATTAAAAGCAGCAATCAAAATTGGTAATCACATTTATAAGCAATTTTAAACATACTTTTTAATAGATAAGAATCATTACATGAGTGTGAAACTCATTATATATTTACATAATTATATATTGTTGATAGTAGGAATATAAATTGTAATAGAACACAAACTAAATAAAAAATCTATAAAAATAAGAGATGATGGTAACCAAATAATTATCTTAGCAAAAAATATGAATGAAAAGAGTTTGGAAGTTGAATGAACGATCAGAAAGTAGTCAACTAGTGTAAGGAACCCTATTTTTTTTGCTTTTAATTATATAATAATATTTTTCCTTAAATATTCGGGTTCAAAGAAACATGTCCTTTATATATTTATAAATTGATAGATAAATAGATTTATAATTTATTTTTTCCCTATCTTCAACAATGTTCGAAGCTCCTAGTGATGTTCTTTAAGATTTATGCTTATGGTTTTAACAAATTTCTAATTAACTCAAAATTGTGACAAATTAGGTTTTGCTATAACTTTTATATTTCTTAAAAACTATTCGTGTAAGCCTACACAACCCAGTCTCAGTCAATGAGTTTTATTCGGTCTTAGGCTCGTCCAGCTCATGCCCAATAATTATTGAAAAAAATTATTCATCATATTTATAAGTTTTATAAATATTATTATCTTCGTTTTAGACATAAAAATTATTGTTTTAAAACTAAAATTAATTCTCAACTCATAATCGAGAAAATTCATTAAAAATTATAAAATACTCCTCCGTCCCAAAGAGTAGAGTACAATTTGTACATATATTAAGAAAAGTAAAAATAAAGGAAAGAGAATTAAATTTATCCCTAATGGCCCCATAAAATTATATAAAATGATGAATATATTTTTTTATACTAATGGATCCAATAAATGACCTAATTCATTTTATCTCATTCTTTTCCGTAGTAAATATTACATTAAATAGTAATTTTTTAAAAGAATTTATATTGCACTGGCTAAAATTAAGAAAATTTATGTTAATTATAAACTTAAAAGTATCTTAAATT
The DNA here is from genome assembly GCA_020205615.1 of Panax quinquefolius. Lineage (NCBI taxonomy): Eukaryota > Viridiplantae > Streptophyta > Magnoliopsida > Apiales > Araliaceae > Panax > Panax quinquefolius. Next base: position 150,303,554 of record CM035153.1, on the reverse strand, counting down.
ATTTTTAAAAGATCAAAAAATAAATCCTACTAATTTTTTATACGCGGGGAGTACTCTTTTTGTGAGGGAGGAAGTGTAAATTACATGGGTGGCTAAGCACTGGAACTCTCTTATACTGCGGCGGTAGCCGCTAGCTACCTTAATTTCTAGCCCCGCATCTTACAAAATTCCTTGGAAGCTTAAAATATTTGCTGTGGGGTTGTGTTGGGAGTGAAAAGCCTAAACAGCCAAGAAGAAAGACAGAAAATTTCCTGGATATTCATATCGGGGTACCATACGTCAGGATAAATATTTGATTAATCTTTTGTTTGATTTGTAATAACCTAGATTTTTGTTAATAATTAAATATTAATTTGAATTTTCTTAAAAATATAATTGAATTGAAAATTAAATAAATTTGACTAGGCTTCAACTTTTTTTAAATAATTTTATTAACTATAAATACTACATGATCAGCTATACTGCGGAATTATTATTGGCTATTATACTGACAGTGTAGTTATGCATGGTGTCACACTTGCTATGGAAATATGAAATATCACTTGCAGGTTTAGCATAAGTAATCTAAATAGAGAGATAGCATGCAGCAGCATAAGGACTCTCCAAGAATATGATCGGAATCATGATAAGTTGATTATGAATGGTGTCACACTTGGCATCTGCTTGCAAACGATTAATCATATTGATCATCAATGGACTACTTTGCTCGGATAGGTTTGCTTTAGTCTTCTTTAGCCGTCTTATGCTAAAATGCAGAAAATAATGAAATAAAAATAGTGTTTTCCATCATTATTTTGAACGATAAATCATTCTAATGGAATGAAAATTTAATTCATTCATTTATTTTTTTTTATTCTAGGTGGGAGAAGGTGGAATAAAATTCATTTTAATAGAATGGATATATGTTAGTATAATTTTGTCGGTATATGACAATACCCACCACTAATATAGTAACATATAGCAACCAAACATAAATTTAAAATTATTTCATTTCGTCATTCATTTCGATTCCAATCCGTAAGGGGACATGACAGGACGCAATTTTCAACGTTCAATTCATTGTATTATGTACACCGGTGATTGGCTCATTGAGCACTAGGTTGTGCAATTTGACTTTTTAAGAAAATACATATTCAGCAAGAGTCGAGGCAAATAAACCGGCCTAAATGTGGTAGTTTGAACTATAAAGAATGTTGGGAGAGACTGGGAAGCCCATGCTTGTCGTGCGCATGCATATACAAGATAACAACACACATGTTTGAAATATCACAACTTAACCCAAGAGTCTTGAAACTCTCTTAAACTTAATTAATTTTCAAACTACTATAGCATATCTTGTATCTTTTAAAGGGGTTCACCGGTCATGGATCAATCTTTTATAGCTCAGATAAGAGTTGTTGGGGGAGAACCGGGGAGTCTGTTCACACAAATTAAAGACACTAACACACATGTTTAATTGGTACCCAACTTGACAAAAAAACTTAAACCATTAAGTTTTCGATCCATTCATACGTATATTAATCTTTCACATTTTTATTAATTTTTTAATGTAGGACTACAAATCAGTTGTGATATTAGAACTGTTGCCGGATGTATTAAGATTTCTTGTGAATATATATATAAGCTCATCCCAGCGACTTGTTTAATATTGTGGATGTAATGTTAAACCATGCATGGAAGCCCAAGGTCATTTCTAATCTTTTGAGGTTCACAAGTTTGCCGGACGTGGGAGCATGCATTAACAACTCATCACTATGCATTGCACATTTATAAGTAAAGGTGGCCAACTGAAGAATAAATTCCAATCTACCATGTTTTCAAATGTTGTTTCGTCGGTGATCCGATCCATATTATGCGATATTTTCCCTTAGCATCAACGTTCGTATGACAAGTCATATAGGAATACACTCGCTAATGTCTGTGTCTGTGGTTGGTAGACCGTCTATTGTCGACACTAGCTGTTGTTTTTTTACTACTACTAACTAATTAATACTCCACTGTTGTTGTTAGACTGTCAATTAGTACTATGTTCAGTAGTGAGTGGTTGGCATGGACCAATATAAATACTGTGTCGACATATTATGTTATTTACTGCTTTTTGCAAGATTATATTAATCGCTTCGATTAATTTTATATTAATCGTTTAATTAATCATTTTTTGTTAACCTTTCTAGTTTATTCCAAATTAATTTTATGATAATGAAAAGGGAAACAAACGCCATTTATTTCAATATTTGGCAAGAAAATTAATACAATCATTTTTTGTTAACCTTTCTAGTTTATTCCATTATTTGGCTAGAAAATCACAAGTTCTATCTTAAACTCAACGTCTGTCACATTTGAAAAGGGAAACAAACGCCATTTATTTCAATATTTGGCAAGAAAACCAGCTCATCATTTTTTTTGGCTTTGTTAACTCGATTTTAATAACTGATATTTTAACAATTCCATATCAAATAATCAAATAATTTTTTTAAGAGAATACAATTGTTTGATTCATATTTTAAAAATTTTTTGCTTCCTATGTGTGATTTTCTTAATGTCGGTAAAATAAGATGATGGAAGCCAGCACTATATAAATCAATGAAATGGGTGTCAATTTTGTTCTGCACCAAACTTAATAAAATTACCGTTTACTACCCGTTAGAACAGCGTGCAACATTGCTACCATGCATCAACCCTAAATTCGTATTATATATATATATATATATTTTTTTTTTCAGTATTGTATTGATTAATTAACTAATTAATTTATTATAAAATTAAATATTACCCATAAATGCTACTACTAATTCATAAAGGTGAGGGTTTTGTTGTTCTGTCATTTCATAACTAACGGTATTCTTTGAGAAAATACTCCTCCTGCTTAGAATTTCTATGTATTAACTAACTAATACTACTACTTATTACTACTATGCTGTAGGCTGTAGGCTGTAGGCTGTAGGCTGTAGGCTGCAGCTGTCTGTCTCTACTGCCATGTCTCGTTCTAATAGTATTATAGTAAGAAAAACTCCAACAGCACACTGCAAAACCCAGGTGCAGGTGCAGGTAGGTTGGTAAATTTTACTCTCTCCTTTGGTTTGTAGATGGTAAATGATACCAGAAATTTTTTTTTACTGTTAAAGTTTTATTAGAAATAGTTGGACATAATATTTTTGAATAATATTATTAACTTCTGAATAGTAAAATTAATCTTTTAGCCCTCGTGAAGAAGGAAACTAAAAAGAAAAAGAAGGAAGAGATTATTTATATTTTAGAAGGAAAGTGTACTATGAATTTGAGAATGAAAAAAAAAATAACGTGTAAAAAAAAATTTATATAAAAATATTAAAATTATATATGAAAATAGTGTTCCGTTGTTAAAAAAAACAATACCATTGTGATCCACTTTTTTTTTTACGCGTGCATAGCAAAAGCAAACGGGTCCCGTCTGTGCGCCGTTGAAACAGGTGTAATCAAAATTCAAGTGGGGACTTCACTAAAAAATAAAGGCGACTGCAAAAAGATAACAAAAACTACTACACAGTAGAAAACGAACGAGATAAGAACTAGTACTACTGTATAGTGGTAGAAGAGAGAGAAAGTGATGAGATGCTTATGAAACCTTGGAGTGGAGAATGGGTCCATGGTGTACTACTCAGCCATAAGTGCGTGACGTAGTTCAAGGTATGTAAGGCATTTGATCTTACTTCCATCTCAATCCATCTCTAATCTTTCTTTCACTTTAATACCCTTTTTACCCTTTTCTTTTTTGTTGTTGAACCATTTGCTTCAAGCTGCTCCGCTCCAATTGACACACACAAACACTCAACTTTCTCAATTTCTCCGTGTTTTCAGAAATTAGTGCTCTTGCAATGGCAGTTTTCGGGTGTTAGATCCCTTCAATTTTCAGGTGTATTTCCAGATCTGAATCACATTGCCCCAACCACATTTCTTTATTTCGTTCTCATGTCTCTACTTCTTCTTTCTTTCTGAGTAGATCTTGGGAATTTTAAGACTTCTTTTCTGTTTACCATGGTATTGCAATTTAATTTCTATTTTTTTTTTTTGATTCAAGTGAATGATTTTTCTCCTTTTTTTAAAAAAATAAATAAAAAGGTTATAACTTTTAGTGATAGTTTACGGTTTAATGGGCGTGTAAGAGTTGAGCTTGAATTTTTCGTTTGAGCTGTTTTAGTAGCATTTGTTTCGATTTTGGGGTTAATTGTGAGGTTTCAGTATCAATTTATTGCAAATTTCAGTCTCTAGGAAAGGATAATTGTAAATGTACTTTAAACAGTTTCCTGCTTTTTACTAATCATTCTTATTGTTCAAATATTTGTTTTGTTGTTTTCTTACCTTCAATGTATTTATTTTTACCCACTTATATAGTAATTGTTAGAAGACAAGCTTTGGCATAGCCAAGGAGATCATGGGATCATAATGTATCAGGAAAAATGCTTGAATTCCACTGTTTTATGCTTAATGATTGTGTATCAACTATCAAGTGATGAGCTAGTAAAATATAATTTTTCAATTTCTGTCTGTTATTTCTTTTTGATTATTTATCACATCTTTTAAGCACATATTGCTGAGAAACTATTTGAACGTGAGATTCTGCACCAATCATTTTTTAGAAGGTTCTTTTCTATATTTATGTAATATATATATGTAAATTTACAGGTAATATACAGTATCTTTTAGCTCGCGCTTTGTACAAGTCACTTCTCGGCTTACATATTTGTAAACATGCAGGCTATTTTCAGGCTCCATTATATCTGACGGAGATCTGTGAGCAATGGGTAAATCTCCAGGAAAATGGATCAAAACAGTGCTTTTCGGGAAGAAATCATCAAAATCAAATTTCTCAAAAGTAAGGATTGTTTATTTGAGCTCTTTATACTCATTGCTGCTGATTTCTTTTTCTTTTCCCCCTCACTATTCATGTTCACAGATGATATTTGTTTTTGTCTCACTCTGCTATATGCACATATGTTTTAAGATCTTGGAGACTGTCTAATCTGTTACGAGCTATTGTGGGCCTTTTGGGCCATTGGGTTTGGCTTATTTTTTTTTGACACAGAAAGGGTTTTTCCATTCAAACAGCAGTACACCTGAGTATCAATTTTGAATGACACAATTCTTGAGTCAATGGGAATGATTAAGATTTCACTTTCTTATTTTTATGAGTTTTTTCATGATTTTTGATCATTAATGTGATTCAATAAATTGTTTCGTTGAGGCTTTGTGCCTTATGAAGTTATGATGTTTATGACTGACTTTTAATTCTAATGACTCGAGCCTGCTTAGACAGTTCTCTTTTCATATTTTTACCTTTTAGGATTTGAGGACTCTTTAGGAACATAGTCCTTTATAGTCCAGCAGTTGCTATGTAGAAATTGCATCATGGTTCAAAGCCTCCTTCATTTTTCCTTGGCCTCATATCTGGAATTATGTTCTCTACGTCTCTTTAGCTTCACTTTACTGAACACCTACGAAATAACTCTTGACGCTTTCACAATAATGAGATACATTACTTCTTCTTGGTCTATTGGTCTAGTTATCCCAACCTAAGCTCAGAGACAGCATGAGGCTCGTCATTCAAGACGTTAAGAGAAGTGGTTACCTGCTTTACAGATTCTAAGGGGCTAGGCACCTTGTCAGTTGCCACTGACAACAAGTCTGGAAAATGAGTTCCCATCTTTCAGATATGAAATGGATCATCATTTGACAGCTGGTTACTGACCATTGCATGATGTTGATTAAGGATTTTGGTCTCGCTCCGTATGTCGATAGACGATACTAGTGGCATCTTATATCTTGTGTGTAACAATGCTAGTTGCATGGGACCTACACTTAACGAGTTTTAACTTTAAAGTTCTCTTTCCCCAAAAAAAGAAGAAGAAGAGAGTTTGAAGTTCTCTTTCTGACTGATTTGGATTTCATGATAATTATTGTTTCGGTCAGCAGACTAACCTTTTCACATGTTTTGATATTGTTTTATTAATCTATTCATTCATCTGCACATCTATGTTTAGTGACTTTTTCCAAATAAATTTTCTATAAGAATTATAGTGCAATTAACATAATTGCTGTACATAATGATGTATTGATTCCGATTTGATTTAATTTACTTTTTTTAATTGCTGAAAGTATATTGTATTACTGATTCTCTTTTCTGCTTCTTCATCCATCAACAAGTCTAAAATTTTTATGTCTTGTTGCAGCTATTCTACTTATTAGTTTGCTACATCTCTGATTGTTTAAAACTTCATCCATTTATATAATTGAGAAGATAGCTTCACGTGATTCAGTTTCAACTTCCAAGTCTGTTATTTTAGAAAGTTTTTTTGTTCTTAGACTCTTCATGTCCTTCACACATCTGTACTGCATTGGTTAATATATGTTTCTCTTGATATTTCTTCTGATATCTAGAACAATCAAATTTTTTCCATTTGGAGTTATAAATCTCTTTCTCGATGTTGCAAGTGCTATAATTTACAATACTGACGGGTAATACTGTATGAAGGATGTTAATATTGAGAGTAAAGCGTCCCTTGCTGCCAAGGCACCGTCTAGTGATTTTGCTGTGAATCCTCCATTTGTCTTAGATCCGGCTCTTCAGACCACTAATACCAGTGGAGATAATATGGAATTCGAGAATGGAATTGAGAACTTACCATCTTCTAAGGTTACATTATTGCCTGGAACACAAGGTGGAGATGGACATGGTACCACCATATTAAATTCATCAGATAGTGAAGAACTAAACAGGCAACAGCAAGCTGCAACAAAAGCACAGGCTGCTTTCAGGGGCTACATGGTAATATTCTGTGTCATAAAGTACTGCGCCTATGACAATCAGCTCATTGCTAAGAACATAGTGAAACTGATTCTTTTTATCTTCTTGTGCATTCACTCTGTAATTCTGTAAATATGATTTTTTGTTGCTGCTTTTGTTTATCATGTCCATTAACTGTGAACACCACTTTTCTTGCCACAACAATACTGCTTGGGACTTTGATTTGGGTTTTGATATTTTCCAATTCTGTGTATAACATTAATAGGATATTTAGACTTTTGCGGAAAAGTTGTTGTAGTCTATTATTTGCTGCTCTTAAATTTATATTTTTATGAACGCAGTCTGGTTAAACACATTGACTTGTAGAGAAAGTTCCTAAGGATTCTGAATCATGTGATATTCTTTATATTTCACAAGTTATTATGTTTGTTAATGGTTCCTCCACATAGAATTCTAGTTTGTAGCCAAAACATACGAACACATCTGATGTTAGATCTGTTAAGTAAACATACTTCCGTAGAATTGTAGAACTAATATTTGTACATATCATCATCTAATTGCTTCATTTGTGTTTGTGTCCTATTCTTTGGGGCTTTTGTTGTGTATGTAGTTAAAGTAAGATGCAATGCAATATTCAATCATATGTGGTTCCTCATTTTTTTGTTGTGGACTTTTTTCTAATAATAATTTTTGTAGTTTAATATTGAACAAAAGGTCATTAAAAAATTTATGTCTAAGCGTTCTAATACAACCCTTAATATTTGGGAAAAAAAGTTAACTAAAAAGCATTGCTTGCTTTTCCTGACAGGTATGTGTTTAGGTCAGGTTATTGTTAATAAGCACTAGCAGAAAATATTTGGTACCTGAAAGCTTGTGTAGACTTGCATAGTTGATAGTTTACATTAACCACTTAGAAGATTCGTTTCTGCTACAAGAGAATTCCAGCATGTACTGCACATACAGATACAGACAAATCTGTGTATATGTATGTAGGTGCAGGGTTTTTATGTGAGTACTATAATATTAATGGAAGGCGAGTGGAGTTGGATAATGCATTAATGTCTGAATAACGTTTAGTTTTTAGATTTTAATACTTCAGGGCTCATGAGCATTAGTTATAAGTTACTGTGACCATTGACATCAAAATAATATTATCGTTTGTTGTTAGTTAAAAAACACAGATCCATGTCTTTCTTCTCCCTCTAAGGGTTGTCATTTAGAAATTTGGTTATAGTATTAATATAATTGGATATTTGTTCGAATGTGAAGGCACGGAGGGCATTCTGGGCCCTGAAGGGCATCATACGGTTGCAAGCACTTGTTCGTGGGCACTTGGTACGAAGACAGGCTGTTGCAACTTTGCAATGCATGCAATCAATTGTTAAGTTTCAGGCACTGGTTCGCGGGCGAATTGTCAGACTTTCTGATACTGGACGTGAAGTTTTTAATAAGCTTGGAGAACCTATGGTAACTACTTGATTGCTTAGCTCATGAGTTGTACTTATAGATGACTATAATCCTTTTATGATCCTACAGATGGCGTTGATATTTCCTTCATGACTACTCTCTTGGAATGCTTTAGCATTTTAATATTTGTTCTTCTCAGGCACAGAGTATTCTGTTTTTATTGATATCATTTGTCATGTCTAACATTTTGATTTTTGATTAATTGTTAAGCATGTATTTTTGCGTCCTTGTTTTCTTTGGCCATATTTTACTAAAGAAGTGTGTAAATTTTGTAAGTTGCACTCCATCTTTAAATCTTTATTACGGAGGAGAAAAGGAAAATTAGGGAAGGATGGGGGGTTGGTAGGGACCAAGGTCCCTCGAAGCTGTTGGACACATTACCTTTGTAAGGGTATTCTGGTATGCCTATGCAAGCTCCTTCAGACACACTCCCCCCACCCCTCGCTCACATATCCTAAAAATTGAAAAAGAAATAAAGAGTGACAGAAGGGGAAGAAGTGTATACTTTTTACATAGTACGCAACTACTATGAGTCACTTGTTGTCCAAATATATTTTATAGGCCCTACGTTGTCCATTTACTTTTCTGAACTGCGAATCCAACTTCGTATGTAAATCTTCCTATTTCCGATCGTACTTAAACTTTACTTTCTATCTGTATTAAACATGAGTTACATGTTACCCAAATTTAATACTACGATTAGATATATTTGATGTAGAAAGCTGTGAAGTTGGAATCTGAAGCAAAACCAATATTCCTGCAATTTATTTATTTTTAATTTTTTGCAGGATGTATCAATAAAGATTTGTATAAATTATATATGTATATTTTTCTAAAACAAAAAAAAATAAAAGAAAAAAATAGAGGATATTGATAGATCAACAAAAAAGGATTAGAGTACCATTTGAGTTGTTCATAATTCATTAACAACGATAATCAAATTATCATCAGTAACCATTTTGTGATTACAAAGATAATGAGGTTTATAAAAGCCTCTATTGTTTTGGCAATATGCAGCTCAGAAAGTAATGTAATCTAGAGCAGTGTCGTTAGATCTTTTGAAGTCCTTTGTGACTTGTCCAAACTTAAGTGGTCATCACATAAATATCTCAGAATCAAGTTTAATCAGTTTACATTTAATTATTATTTGATTGATTTAATCTTCACTTGAAAATTAAACAAGCATCCAGAAGATACGAAGACTAGGCAATATGGTAAAAAATGAGTAGTAAAACTTATCTTGAACACAAATCTTCCTTGGTTGATATTAAAAAATTGCTGGTCTATTTAATTTCTTGATTTCCCAAATGCTCTTACTCTTGTTGTTGGCTACTTGCCTTCATCTATTTCCATCACTCGGGTCAAGTTCATCAATGTGTCTTCTTCACAATGTTTTTCATGGAACTAATATTGTCTATATTGTATGTTCTATGATGCATCCAGGACAAACGTGTGGACATGCTTGCAGTAAATATATTTCTCGTATCAATGAACCGATCAACTAATCCTTTTATTAGGAAGGTGCGCTCAACTTTTATGTTACATTTAACATGCCTGAAACTTTATCCTTGTTTCTTAATATTTTTTAATTTTTATTGGGGGCTGGATTTTGGGTGGGTGGAAATCCAAAAGCAAAAACCAAAGTGCTCATGTTCAAAGGGAAAGGAGGGGTTCTAGATGACTGCACAAGGGGTTGTGGGAAATCTAATCCTTCTGTAGAGTAGTCTAGTCATTACTTGACTGAAATAATATTTATTTCTTTTTCTCTTCCTTCTTAAATATAGCCTTCTTAATCCTATGTGCACCATGATGTGCAGAGAAGTATTATAACCTTGTAACTGCACCTGAATTATGGCCATATTTAATCCTTGAGAGGCCCCCCTTTCTGTGTTAAGGGCCTTTATGAAATTAACATGCTACAAGTGAAGGTCTTAGATATTAATCTCATGGTTTGTATTGCTTGATCAAGACATTTATATATGTACTGATTACTACTGAACCATTTTTTATTATATTTTTATAAGTTACTGAATCTCTTACTATTACAAGTTGTAAAGCTCCAATAGTGCCCTTGGTAAGACTTTATAAGTTTGATGAATTGGAAAGTGCCTTTAGGGGCTGTTTGATGAAATTGAATGAAAAATAGTGAATGAGTAATCATATGCCCTTGGTAAGACTTTATAAGTTTGATGAATTGGAAAGTGCCTTTAGGGGCTGTTTGATGAAATTGAATGAAAAATAGTGAATGAGTAATCATATCTGAGTGAGCTGAATGAAATATAAATTCTGTTTGAAACTAAAAGTTGTTTGATAATGGATCCATCTGAAATTGAAAGATTATTTTTCCTAAACCTTCTAAATTGTTTTAAACATGTATATTTGCAGATTCTAAGTTGAAAATTTATTTGGGGACTAAATAAAAACTCAATGTATGATAAAAATCCAACTTACTATAATATTTGATATCTTAAATTGTTTTAGTTTCTTACTTCATATGCCTATTTTAAATTTTCATTTTCTCTCAAGGACTTGAGCCTCTTTTTCATATATAAAAAAATAAATTAAATAATCATAAAATACTTGTACCAAACAAAATTTCACTTTTATTATGTTAAAAAGTATTAGTAGAATTTTTAACCTTCGTAGTAGTTTCACAATAAAAAAGATAAATATTTTTGGTAGTTTGACTTTTTTTTTTGGTAAATAGTTTGACTCACCTTTCCTATTGTGATAGGTTGTTGAAACTTTAAAAATATATTAGGAATATAACTCAATCGTTATTCATATACCTCCCCCAATTCCAGCCCAGAGCCCCATTCTAGTAAAGTACCCCTTTATTTCAAATAACCATTTGATCAACAGAGCCCAGGAAAGGAATTACAAGCTTAGTTCTCTCATTGTTGGCTTTGAATGATATGGAGCTTTCCATTCTTACTGTGAAATTGTAGAGATAATTAAATGAAGTTACAAATCAAGATAACTCAAACCATTCACATGAAAGATCAAGAGAAGATCATTGGATAAGTTGGGACGGTGAAAGAGGCGTGAGACTGAAAGATGAAAGTCTGATTTATTAAGAATAAAAAGTATACAGAGTAATTTTTTAATTTCTATGCGGGTAGTTGAGTAAAAAGGTCATTCAGCGTTTGCTCTTAGCTATTCAGGTAGAGAAATCCAACTTCTTGACTCAGGCTCGTTAAGACCAATTCAGATGATAATTTTCAAACCAAACAAGCTAAATGACTTACCGATTTAGATTTTATGTCATTCAGCTCCATTCAGTGGTTATCAAACAGCCCCTTGTTAGTATCACACAGAGCTGTGGTTTGTTGATTTGTTGACAGCATTCTTTATTGGTTATTGTAGCTTCTAGCTTCATCGCCTACTGCTATGCCCCTAAGCCTCCAGTATGATTTAATTGAACCAAATTCAGTTTGGAACTGGCTTGAGCGGTGGTCGTCATCTTGCTTTTGGGTACCACTTGCTCAGCCAAAGAAGATTCTTGATACAAAGCCTAAAAGAAAGCAGGCTAACATGCAAACTGAAGAAATAGAAGCAACAAGACCAAAAAGAAGTGTGCGGAAAGTCCCCGCAGTAAATGGTGACAGTAGTTCATTACATTCCTCAGAATATGAAAAACCTAGACGTAATCTCAGGAAAATTTCAAGCCATCAGGCAGAATCAGCGCAAGAGCAACCTCAAAATGAACTCGAGAAGGTTAAACGTAACCTGAAAAAAGTCTCCTTATCTGCATCAGTGCCTTCTGATAAGCCAGAACCTGTAACTGAGAAACTGCAGCAAAATCAGAGAAAATCATCTGGCTCCCTGGCTCCTGATGTTTCTGAACAGGTTGTGGATCATACTACTGAAAAATTAAGTGATTCAGCTGTTGCATTATCCAAACAGCCTGTGACAGAAGCACCTTCAGAACCGTTGGTAGTGGATAAACCAGTTGATACTCAGAGCGATAATCTCCCTGCTGTTGAGCTACATTCTTTAGAAAACAGTGAGAAGGTCGAGAACAGTCCCAATGTTAATGGGGATCAAAGCTATAAGGAAGATCAAACTAGCAAGGAAAACCGGAGAACTAGGAGGAGATCTTTACCAGTGAAGCAGGAATATCCTGAGAGTGTTTCACAGAATGCACCCACCTTGCCAAGCTATATGCAAGCAACTGAATCCGCGAAAGCAAAACTTAGAGCACAAGAATCCCAAAAAATTGGTGATGATGAGGTTGAAAATGGTTTCACCAGGCGGCATTCTCTGCCTGCCTCCACCAATGTCAAAGTGAACTCTCCATCACCTCGAATGCAGAAGCCACTACAAGTAAATGGCAAAGGGGGAAGCAAAAGTAACAGATCTCTTACTTCTTCTAAAGATGGTAAGAGTAGCATTTTTAATAGCACTTTCAGTTTATTTTAATGTGTTAGTGATTCTGTTATGCAGTAAATAGTAATATCTTATAAAATTGATATCGGTGGTCTTTGTTGCATTTTTGTGTTATATCTTGTGTTATAGTCGAGTATCCTGCAGTAAATTTCCCAGGGTGATTTAGTAGAGATATTCTGTGTTACTAATACCTTTAATTTCTTGCAGTTTTGAACTTGATCTGCTCATTTGAACTTTATTTTAATTATACACAAGCCTACAAATTCTGAACTTCTTGTGCCAGTTACTTTTTTGTATGTTTGTCAATCTGTCTTTCTATCTCTTATCGGGCATATGGAAAGATATCAAACTAGTAGATTCATATGCATGATTTTCTTTTTAATAACTGTATGGTCTCATCTTTTACAGTGAGGTTTCTGTTTGTTTGCAATCTCCTTTATTTCCTGATGATTAATTTTGTGGATACTTTTTCATTTCAGAGAAGTTTCTTCAGGCTGGATGGAAGAGGTGAGTTTGGTCGGCATTAAAATGTAGTGACTACTTTGCTGCAGTTCTTGGTTTTGTTTTCATGGTAAGAAATCCTTGTTGTAAAAGAAATGGAACTTGACCAATAACAGTTGTTTGGCGTATGTATTTCTTGGCATTTATCGTGTTAGCCTAGGAGGTAATGTATAGTTATAGAACCCCAAGTGTGGTTTGAATTTATTTAACATCATTCATGTGTGTTTTTCTCTCTTTATTTTACAGTGGTGCTTCACGTTTCTTGATTGGTGTCTCCACTGAATCTTATGATTACTAATATTAAAAGATGATAAATTTTCAAAATTAATTCTCGATCCAGAAGAAGATGTGATAAAATGGCACTTTGACATCCATCCGTCCCTAGGAAAGACAGAACCGTCGAAATCTCACTACACGCAAAAGGCCAAGAGAGAAGTTCCTGCACTGTTGGATGGATACAGAGTTCCAAATCCTACCCTATTACCCGTTCCCAATATAACTGCAAAACCCCTTGCCAACTGATATGCCACCATATATACTAGCTCCTGTATTATATATATGACCATGGAATGGAATATTTCTAGACGTGCTACTAATAGCTAGCATATATCATATATGGGTCCTGTTCGATAATGGACCCCACAAAGACAACGCCGCCTTTGGCCACTGTCAGCGGAGGCGTTGCTAGGATTAGTGGTGGTCCATAGAATTTTTCCGGTGACCCAACCACATGCAGTTGTGGTTGTATTTGATGGTGCAAGAGTGAATCACATGTCAAACTTTGAATCTCCGTTTCAAAATAATGGGTTTACAATAATTTATTCCCATATTGCGGCACAACTTTTTGCACGGATTAAAAGCTGCAAAATTCTCTCACCTCACACAAACACAAAATTCACTCACACCCAGTCTTAACTCTTAGAATGTTACATGACCTTTGATTGTGCTACCCTTCAACAACTCAAAATAATACTCTATTTATAGAGTAATTACATATCTCATCTTCCTATTCAAAATAGGTCATTTCTAAAATAAAATTTCTACTACAAATTGATTTGTTTTTAAAATAATACTCCTATTAAAAATAAGAGTTCTCCCTTTCAATATTAATAATATTTTTCTAAATAAGATTCAAGAATTATCTCAACATCTATGTCTGTTGCTGCTCCCCAGGAGCTGCCTCCTCCTCCTAGACCTCCAGGTCCAGCCTCCTGCAAGTGTAAACAAAAGATATTGATCAAATATTTCAAATTGTAAGAAAATGCCCGTGTTTTCTGAATATTGAAAATCATGTTCTTATTGATTGCCCATGAACATAGATAGCATCAGTAGCAGAATTGTATGATTCACTCCTAGGCAAGTCCTAGCCAATGCGTAAGTCATTAGATTAAGACTCGCGGTATTTATTAACCAATCAACAATTTTATATTTTTTCAAAATGTGAGATTCATGTGAGCATTCTAACAGTAAAAGAAGTTGTTTGTTTAGGTCTGAATGATTGAATCGATCGGTTATTAAAGTGCGTTTGTTTTAAAAAAAAATATCATTTAAATGATTGAATCGGACAGTCATTCAAACAATTTGGACTAAATAATTTAGTATTCTTTTTTGACTAAATAGTCAGAATGAAGTTTTTTTTATAATAATAACTATTATAATAAGTAATATTAAATATATTTATTAAATAATTTTTGTCATTTAAAAAATTAACAAATTTTATGTGAACTAATAAATGAATGTACTGACATATGAGTGAAATAATGATGTGAATGCTGTACTTTTTCAGTGGGACCTTCCTTGTTGATAAAAGTCTTATTTATTTATTTATTATTATTTGATTGATGCCACATCAATCAATCATCATTTGCTGCTAAATGTGTTAGAGCACGACAGAAAATGCTCTTCGCTTATTACATACAGTGAGTCTTACATTAAGCACAGAAAAGGAAAGATAAAAAAAAGGTGGATTCGTATAATTGCAGGTGCAAATGTGCAATAGGATCGGATATTCTAACAAACAAAAACCTCAATCCTAAAACAATGCTTTTGACTTATTTTTAGCACCGCCTCCTCTTTCTTGTTAATTATAGGTTATCCCTAAATGTGTAACCCATGTTATGAATGTTGTGTGAATAGTTTCCATGCTTTCTTAGTTAATATATATAGAGAGAGTCCGGATTCAGTTCGGGATCTCGGACTTTATAAAATATATATTTTTTTTTTTGAAATAACAAAAAAATATATATATATATATATATATATGAACTGGAATTTTTACATAATACAATATTTTGAGTATAATTTGGATACCTATACCAAAAAATATATGTACAGTCTGCACTAAAAAAAAACCAAAAAATAAAATAAAATTGGGGTCCATATTTTAGTCTGAAATTAGGTATCGTCACCCATCTTGGGTCGCCACTTACATGATACATAAATTCAAATACAAACTTAATTATACATCACGTAGGTGTAACATACGACAATACATAAAGCGAGAGTTCTAATAGGAATATTGTCATTTAGACAATATCCATACTCAAGAGTCCTCATTACAATTATTATCACACTATTTCACAGAATAGTGAGGACTACTAATGCTATCTTGGGACCATCACTCGTTTTCCCCAACTCGTCCCAAATTTATATTCTCATTTCTGAAGAAACGGTGAAAGAAAAGGGTGAGCTCAACTAGCCCGGTAAAAAATATTATGACTAAGATAATGCGAGAATAAATTATCATTAGCCTTCAATGATGTTAAAGCGATAAAATCTGATAGACAACCGGTTTAAGCTGCGGTGAATATACGATCCATTAAAAAAAGTCGAGTAGAAAATAAAATCTACTATCTTTTAGGGTTTAAAGGTTTTCATCAATTTTTTATCACTGAGACTCGGTTTAATAAATAAACCACCATATCTAATCATCCCTGTACCCACGGTCGAGGATTTTCATCAAATTATCAATGGTCGTGACTATCTTAGAATCACCCCTGGTCATAATCATACCAAAAACTATCCATCATCATTGCGCATTACGAGGCCTTTGAGGACTTTTGTCACATCATTTATAGCAAGTCGTGATTATCTAAGAATGATCCAGTGGTCATAATCATACTAAGTTCATCTATGCTGCGTAAAGCATAGATAACTTTAACATAATATAACATGAGGATGATGATGATGACATAATAATTGATAAAACAAGTTCAAGAATTAATTTATCCAAGAATTAATAACGTCAAATTATCGACATGATCTTGTTTTGTAGAGTAAAATTCAAAGAATGATCGGAAGAATATTTCCATGAAAGATCTTTGGATGAAGCGCAAATATCGAGGATATTCTACTAATTTCATGGAGTATAGAAGTCAAAGTTTTAACCAATTTGGGTATAATAAAGAATGGAATACAAAAGAAATCACCGTGCATGCGGTGCCGCGCATAGGCGAGTTATTCAGCGAGAATAATAATAACGGAACCGGTCGGGGTGAAATTCACGCAAGCAGGATGATCAACAGAATAATAAATCTTTGAATAATAAACAATGGAACCGGTCAGGTGTAAAACACACAGAGCAGGATATTCAATGAGAATAATAAATGCGGAATAATAAACAATGGAACCGGTCGGGTGTAAAACACACGAGACGAGGATATTCAACGAGAATAATAAAGAATGGAATAACGAGAAGAAGATCACCAAGTATAGGGGATTAAGCGTATCTGAGTTATTCAACAGAATAAATAAGAATGGAATAATATAAGGATTTTCACCAAAGTATAGGGTATCTGGCGTATCGAGGTTATGTATAGGGTATGCCACTTTTACAGAGTTATTCAATGAGAATAATAATGAATGGAATAATGAAGTTCTCTTCATGAATAAGAAAGAATAACACCCACTTACGAATCTGACAAATAATATCCACTACAGTAAAAGACCTTTGGATATCAAAGTAGTGAAGTGCGAGAATACTCTTCTTCTTCTTTCTCTCTATAGATTTTCTCTCTATAGCTTCTCTCTATAATTTCTCTCTAGAGAGTTTGATGAATTCGTAAGAAAATAATGAAGGAATGAGCTTTATTTATAGGAAAATAGAATGCATAGTAATTAATCCATGAGCGGTCAGATTGATTTACTTTAATCGGACGGTCCATATTTAAAAGCAAAATCTTTTAAATAAAATATCATATATTCTATTTATATAAAAATATTTTACTATGCAAAACTTTATCTAAACTTATCTGAAACTTTATACTGAAAAACACTATATCTGTACTTATGCATAATAAAATATAATATATTCTATTTATAGAATAACTTTAATAAAGTATTACATTTTATATAAAAAGATGTTTACATTTTATTACGTTAATAATCTGAATAAAACAAAAGCGTCATTATCATTATAATAATTCATATTATTAATAAATGATAATGGAATCAATGGTGACTTCTCACATAAGCATCGATAATCAATCTGGTGTCTTCTTATGCAACCACATGCGTATTCTTTGTACTTTTACTACCAAAGTAGTTCAGCGATATCAGCGGTAAAACTTCATAGTTATTTGATAAAATATTTTTGTCGTTTTCTCGATCAATCAATAATAATTACATTGTGGGGTCCTGATGATTGGTAGTTGTCACGAATATTCCCCTGCTAAGCAGAATATTCCAGGACCCAATCGAATATAATATAATATACTTGCATACTTTGCAAAATTTATAAATACTACCCTAACTATAATATTATCTCAAATTCACACCATAATATTAAAAATTATTTCGACAAAATTTAAATCTTTATTGATAAAATCTGGGGTCTCACTGATCTCCCCTCCTTATGGAATTTTAGCCCTCGAAATTAAGTGCGTACTGGTATGATAAAGAGGTGAGGATACCTTGAATACCTTTATCGTTAAAAATATTAAATTCATCTTATGATCGAGCGAAGATATTCATTAACAATTCATCTTTTGCCTACTAAAGGCTAAAGATATACAATTTGTAAAACCAATAATCTTTGAGACAGCGACTTAATAGTATCACGACCACGAATTATCCATGCCTTCTTGGCGAGGATATTCGTGTTTTCAATCTGATCATGATTATCTAAGAATAATCCTTTGGTCGTAATCATACATCCAAGTCTATCAATACTACTCGACCGAAGATGACTTTTACCACATCCATGAATTAATATTTCATTCTTTGAGACTTCATTTCGATAATTAATCCATATCATCGAATCATCCACGCACTACTGGGCCGAGGATATTCATTAGTATCACGACCACGAATTATCCACGCACTACTGACCAAAGATAATCGTGTATTCATTAGTATCACGACCACAAATTATCCACGACCACTATCTACGGCGAAAGATAATCGTGTATTCATTAGTATCACGACCACAAATTATCCATGCACTACGACCGAAGATAATCGTGTATTCATTAGTATCACGACCACAAATTATCCATACATTACGACCCGAAGATAATCGTGTATTCATTAGTATCACGACCACAAATTATCCATACACTACTACCGAAGATAATCGTGTATTCATTAGTATCACGACCACAAATTATCCATGCACTACTGACGAAAGATAATCGTGTATTCATTAGTATCACGACCACAAATTATCCCACTACACTACTAAGATAAAAGATAATTGTGTATTCATTAGTATCACGACCACAAATTATCCATATTCACTACTACACGAAAGATAATCGTGTTTTCAATTACGGTTATGATTATACCGAACAATCTGGTCATAATCATACCAAGTCCATCTATCTATACTACTGAAGCCATGAGATGACTTTCAACGTAATATAAGCGTGAGGATAATGATATAAAGAATCGATCAAATGAGATAAAGGATAAATATTAAACATTTATAATATAATTTATCCGAGGATTCAAGAATATCCCCATGTTATCAATCACTTAATAATCTCATAATCTAATATCATTAATATTATAACAATATTTTAATCACTTCTTAAATTTATAAACAATTTATTTCAATTGTTTACGCTTTACCATATAATGCATTTAATCATTCAAAAAATGCCATACTCATAAGATATCATCACCAATTATCAAATCCTCATCAAAAAAAAATATGCATATATACTACATATATAGGATTCTCAGCCATAAAATCCTATTTTCAACTTTGTTACTTCACATAACATATTTAACTCATATGTTAAGTAACTAAACTATTTTCATGAAAAATACCAAATCAGTCCCAAAAATATTTCTTTTTGGGATTTAGCATAATATATAGTCCCATAATGAAAATATATTTTTAGGATTTTTAAAATTCATTTACTATTTTTCAAAAATCAATTTCTAATTAATTCCTTAAGAAATTAGCTACCTCAAGTTTAACTCAAAAATTCCCAAATCTTGGCAGGACTTACACATGTTAATGTGAGCCTCGAGTTTAAATTTCATGGTCATTGAGTTATAGAACTCGGTTATAGCGTTTTTAAATCGGAAAAACCTAAATATTGAAATAGTCATACTTGCTCATTTTAAGTCGAGAATGAGCTCATTTTTGGACAGGAGGTACTTTATACCATATACTTTCATGTCCCAAAAGGCCAGAATTTTTCTCATAATTTAAGTGGCCAGAAACAGCCCCTCTAAAATCATGGTGACTTTTTCGGTTTTTGCAGCTTTGCACTCCTTTGCTAAAATCAGTCCACACAAAATCTACAACACCTTTTCCAGTAATTCCACTTGGATTAGTTAGGTAACTCATAGATCTAACTCTAGGACTTGACCACACTCAAAATTCAAAATATAATAGGAGATATGGTCGATTGAATTTCATATTACGTTTTTCACCAAAATCGATTTTCAACTCTTTGTGATTTCTAAGAAACTTTCATGTTTTCACATACTAACCAACATAACTCATCATAAAACTTACTAATACTTCATATACCCATGATTTTCATTAGTTCAATGCTTTTATTATGACTTTCATCATAATCCTCGTAAGCAGATCCTTTTAGTTGAAGAAATATTTGAGGTTTAAGAAATGGGTTTTTATCTTTGGGAATTGATACAAAATTCGATTTCACGCTCTAGGGTAGGCTAGAAGTCTTCAAGAATCGCCAAGAAATTTATTAATGATAGAAATATCATTCAAAGCTATTACTCTCATCCAAGACTTGGATAATCGTCACATTAATACCATTGTGACTTACATCCTTAACTAGATAGCACCTCTGATGATACCTATCAACTTGCCATCTTCTTCATTCACGATGTCGCCCTCTGAAAAAATAAAGCCCGGTGCATTCCACAAGGAAGTCAACAACGAAAGGATCGGGGCTCTTTACTTATGGCGATATATGATGATAATTGACTTTAGTGGTTTGGTTACTTGAATTTATTATATATGAGGTTGGTTATGAATATAAAAGCTAACAACCTTACGAAAAGCATGATGAGTAGTTAACCAATTGATTCCTAAAATCACATCAAAGGCAAGTATTTTCAAAAAAAGATAAGATCGACGAAGTAGCGTGAAAGTGTTTATTTGAATCAAACAAGATTTAAAAATAGTAAGCGATATGAAGGCTCCTACTATGAAGTTTGACCGATAAGTCGAAAGTCTAACTTCTAGGTCAAATTTAAGCGTTGAGCATAAAGAGAGATAAAATAATGGGTAGAACCGGTATCTTATAAGGTATAGACTTTTGCAATTTATAATTAACTAACGTGCTAACCCGTTCGGTTTACTCGCTTTTTGAGAAGTCGTGAAAATGCACTTCCTAAAACCAACGACTTTGTTTTGTCCATATCCACCTTTGGTGCCACCGTCACTAGACTTGACTTTTTGGTGCACAACAAAATTGAGCTAAATGACCTTCTCTTCTTGCAATTTCCACTTCTATTATCTTTGCCATGATTACCCGCGAAGTGGTTACCATTCTTAGCATGATAATTTCCCCCGATGGTTATCATTGTTACGATGGCCGTTGCCACCGATATGATTATTATCGTGTTGTTGGTCGTTACCTTTTGTTTGAAAATGAATCAACACTCTCATGTGCTTCATTGCTTATCTCGGCATTTTAGGATGTCATTCTCAAACATTGTCACAAAACAAGGGTTAATTAACATATCACATATTATCCCTATACTACGTGAGCAGACCAATTAAATACCAAATAAATTTAGGTAGGTCATACTAGCGAAGGAATTCCCGTCTCTCTCCCTCTAGTTCTTATCTCACATCTCGGGCGGGGATCATATCCTAGCTACGATACTGTTGTGGCGCCCCAAAAATTAGGTATCGTCACCCATCTGGGGGTCGCCACTTACATGGTACATAAATTCAAATCAAACTTAATTATACATACGTAGGTGTAACATACGACAATACATAAGCGAGAGTTTGAATAGGAATATTGTCATTTAGATAATATCCATACTACAAGGAGTCCTCATTACAATTATTATCACCTTTATTTCACGAGAATAGTGAGGACTACTAATCTTATCTTCGGGACCATCACTCGTTTCCCAGGCTCGTCGACTATATTTATATTCTCATTTCACAGAAGAAAACGGTGAAAAAGAAAGGGTGAGCTCAACTAGCCCGATAAAAATATTATGACTAAGATAATGCGAGAATAAATTATCATTTAGCCTTCATGATGTTAAGCGATAAAATACTGATGAAACAACCGGTTTAGCTGCTGACGGAAATATCTGATCCATTAAAAAGTTCAGTAGAAAATAAAAGTCTACTATCTTTTAGGTTTAAAAAGGTTTTCATCAATTTTTTATCATTTGAGACTCGGTTTAATAAATAAACCACCACATCTAATCATCCACTGTACCACGGTCGAGGATTTTCATCAAATTATCGATGGTAATGACTATCTTAGAATCACCTGGTCATAATCATACCAAAAACTATCCATCATTGCATTCACGGACCACATTGAGGACTTTTGTCACATCATTTATAGCAAGGTCGTGATTATCTTGAATGATCCTGGTGGTCATAATCATACTAAGTTCATCTATGCTGCGTAAGCATAGATAACTTTAACATAATATAACATGAGGATGATGATGATGACATAATAATTGATAAAACAAGTTCAAGAATTAATTTATCAAGAATTTATAACGTCAAATTGTCGACGATGATCTTTTTTGTAGAGTAAAATTCAAGAATGATCGGAAGAATATTTCCATGAAAAGATCTTTGGATGAAGCATGAATATCGAGGATATTCTACTAATTTCTTGGAGTATAGAAGTCAAAGTTTTAACCAATTTGGGTATAATAAAGAATGGAATAACAAAAGAAATCACCGTGCATGCGGTGCCGCATAGGCGAGTTATTCAGCAGAATAATAATAATAACGGAACCGGTCGGTGAAATTCACTGCAAGCGGGATGATCATGAGAATAATAAATCTTTGAATAATAAACAATGGAACCGAATTAAAGGTGTAAAAAACACGCGAGACGAGGATATTCAAGCGAATAATAAATGCGGAATAATAAGCAATGGAACCGGTCAGGTGTAAAACATGACGAGGATATTCAGCGAGAATAATAAAGAATGGAATAACGGAAGAAGATCACCAAGTATAGGGATTAAGCGTATCTGAGTTATTCAAGAATAAATAAGAATGGAATAATATAAGATTTCACAAGTATATAGGGTATCTGAGCGTATCTGAGGTTATATATAGGGTATACCACTTTTACGAGTTATTCAGCGAATAATAATGAATGGAATAATGAAGTTCTCTTCATGAATAAGAAGAATAACACCCTTACGAATTACAACAAATAATATCCCTTCTTAGTAAAAGACCTTTGGATATCAAAGTAGTGAAGTACTGAGAATACTCTTCTTCTTTCTCTCTATAGATTTTCTCTCTATAAGCTTCTCTACATAATTTTCTCTCTAGAGTTTGGTGAATTAAGTAAGAAAATAATGAAGGAATGAGCTTATTTATAGGAAAATAGAATGCGTAGTAATTAATCCATGAGCGGTCAGATTGATTTACTTTAATCGACGGTCCATATTTAAAAGCAAAATCTTTTAAATAAAATATCATATATTCTATTTATATAAAAATATTTTCTTATCAAAACTATATATACTTTATATGAAAACTAACAAAAATTTATCTGACAATATTATCGTAATAAAATATAATATATTCTATTTATAGAATAACTTTAATAAAGTAATACATTTTTATATAAAAGATGTTTACATTTTATTACGTTAATAATACGAATAAAACAAAAGCGTCATTTATCATTATAATAATTCATATTATTAATCGTGATAATGGAATCAAAGTGAGTGACTTCTCCATAAGCATCGATAATCAATACTGGTGTCTTCTTGTATCGACCTGCGTATTCTTTGTACTTTTACTCAAGAGTAGTTCAGCGATATCAGCGGTAAAACTTCATAGTTATTTGATAAAATATTTTTGTCGTTTTCTCGATCAAACAATAATTACATTGTGGGGTCCTGATGATTGGTAGTTATGCGAATATTCCTGCTTAAGCAGAATATTCCCGAGCCAATCGAATATAATATAACTTACTTGCATACTTTGCAAAATTTATAAATCTACCCTTTATTTATAATATTATCTCAAATTCACATATAAGCGTCGTAATATTAAAAATTATTTCGACAAAATTTAAATCTTTATTGATAAAATTTATATAATATATATATATATATATATATATATAATCTGAAAAAAAATAAGTGCTTACCTCTTCATTCTATATAAGAATCTCTTTAAAAGGAACCGTGACAATTAATCCATGGTTATATATTCGTTATATGTTATTCGTTATTATATGTTGTTTGTGTGTGTCATAAAAACCAATATATATATTTAATATATGACAGGCCAAGAATCGTTCTTCGTTAGTTCGCAAAAGGATGAATATATGATATAAAAATTGAGTATGGTGTGTGTGTATATATATATATATTGTAACACCCTAGTCCCACATAAAAAATATATGATAAAAATTTGTCGGTATATAAGAAATTAAATTCTTATCAATAAGAAGCTTGATAAACTCTTTTGGGTGAAATCTATCAATAAATACTTTTAGGGATGATATTTTGTGAGATAAAATGACCCAAGAAAAAAATATTTATTTATTTTTAAAGGAGGAAATGAAAGTCAATTAAAGGACAAACTAATTTTACATTTTAAAAAAAAATAGATTTACACAAATTTAATAATTAAATATCATATAGTCTCAGTGTTAAACATCAATATTTGACTTTCAAATTTAACTGAGACCTCACCGATTAAATTATACTACTATCCCAAACCAGAACCTAAGAAAAACAAACAATTTGAAATTTCAGTCCAAACAAGATATCGTCGTTACTTCAATTAAATTACTATACTACTCCATAACGGGCGGCCACGAATTTGACGGATTAAGATGCTTTAAATAAATAAATGCCTTCACGTCTACACGAAGAGTCTAATTGGCTGGCAGAGCAGGTTTAACTCGGTCAAACCAACAGGCTAGTGGCATAAAAAACTGACAAGCCTGTTTGTATCTTTGGGGGTCTAAACCATTTCCCAACCATACCCCTTGTTTGTGGATAAAATTCATAAATTATGCTTTATTAATTCATCCCATAACAACTTTATTTGTAAAATTTATAAATTTGAAGTATGAAAAATGATTCATAATAAGTAGTATTTGTTATGTATTAAAAATGGATAAATATCATCATTATCGATCAATACAAAAATCAACAATCGAGACGTTAACTACTAATAGTAGTGCTTGCGACGTATTACGTTATTCTTAATAATAATGGACGACGTATTCTTATTTTCAATGAGATCGCTACTTATTACTTAATGGACGTAACTCGTCATCCGCTATTATTAGTAGCAGATGTGAATTTTTCAATTTTAATCTCGGCTGTTGGTTCTTGTATTAGACGCTAATGATGTTTGCCTATTATAAATCATTCTCCTAAATGATTTATATATATATATATATATATTACTAATGTTTAATTTAGTATTACTAATATGATATTAAAATTGTATTACTAAATTAACGTCATTAATACATTTTATAGGATTATTAATATAGTGAATTCTTCCTGGGCAATAATTCACTCTTTTATATAGATGAATTTTTTCCCAGAATAATGTTAAAAGTCTTAAATATTTGGTCTTAAAAAGTATATGAAATAATGTCATTATATCATATGATTGCTTATACCATAAAAAAATCAAATAAAATATTTAATGCTTTTTTATTTGAGATCCATTTAAGTCAAAAAAAAATTGAGATATTTTTTTTAAGAACGTAACGGAGGGAATAATACATTAAATAAAATCCCTCTCTCCGTATCACTTGTTTTATTATTAGTTCCTCAGTCACATGCTACCAAGTATGTTGTTTGTACGTATCCTTATAAATATGAACATAAGCTCGATCGTCATTTCAGTCATCCTACTGTTAAACAAGTACTCCATTAATTAGTTTTTTGAAACTTGGTAGCTCTAAATCTCATCCATCCATCCATTTCACGTACATACATACACCATGAAGTTAATAATTTGTTTCATAATATTGGGTTTAGGGTTTGGTGTAATTAATGGTTATGAGCATGAGAAAGGAGGAAGAGAAGTGGGTGTGTATGAGGTGAAGAGAGGAAATTTTTCTATCAAGTTCACAAATTGGGGTGCAACCCTAATCTCCCTTGTTGTTCCCGACAGATATGGTAATTTATAACTTCTTAATCTTTGCTCAGCTCCTCCCTTTTCTCTTTATATACTGATTATATCATTTATCATTATAATTAAATTAATGATAAGTTCATATACATACATATAGATCTAAAAAATATGTTTCTTCTTTCTTATTTATTTTTTAGGGAATTTGGCAGATATTGCTCTTGGTTATGGGTCAGTTAAGGAGTATATGGTACGAATTCTTTTACTTTTCTATCTTCTTCTTCTTCTTCTTCTTCTGCCAATGGCTCTCTCTTTTAGTGATGTGTGTGTGAGAGAGAGAGAGACAGGAAGAGAGGAACACAGAGATTCTGTTTACATATATTAAGTAAATGTATTTAAAGCTCAAGCTAAATATATACTTTTTTAAAAAAAACGAATGATATGGTGCATAAGATTGATCTATACCAGTTTTTGGAAAGCTAAGATATCTTTGGTCTCAAAATCAATATACATTCATCTTTTTGTAATTGTATTTCTTTTTAAAGAGAGTTGAGTGAAGCTATATAGTGTATATATATATATATATATATATATATATATATATATATTTATTTATATCTCTCTTCCTCTTTCTTTTCTTGGTATAACTTGTTGTAATTTTTTTCTCTTCATATAACAAAACCCCTTCTCATTAAACTCCATTTAATTTGGACATGGGAAAATTACCTTCTTGATCTATTTGGCCATTAAGATTCTTCACTTGTATTATCTCGTAGTCCATCCACTAGTTATGTTATATATTGCAATAAATTTGTGAAATTATAATTATATTTTTATAAAAAGATTACCTGTAATACTTGTCTATGTAAGTTTCCTTTGTCAAATTACAATTGCAAATTTTTTTTAAAAAAAATATTATTTATCACACGTCTCTCTTAAAAAAGAAGAAAAAAGAAGTAAGTTTCGTTGGTCCATTCATTATATAATTAGTCAAATACCAATTGGGCACGGAAGTTTTGACTAAAAAGTTGAATTAAGATAATGAATAATCTCCATGCAACAAGTTGAAGGCTATGAAATCTTACCCCTTTCCTTTCCGTGGCCAAAATCAAAAAGCTTTAAAAAGGTCTTCTAAATTGGTTGACCTATATACACAAGTCCATCTTCTACTTATTACTAGAATATTAGTAGTAGTACTATTTACATGTTGTTGATATCATCAACATGTGGCTCATGTGCGGTGCACGTGCCATAGACCAAGCTGGTTAGGTCTGAGTTTATAATTAAAGTCCATATGCTTAATTTAATACAAATATGGTCTGATTATGCAGAATGATACAACCTATTTTGGTTCAATTGTTGGACGAGTAGCTAACCGGATTGGAGGAGCTCAATTCACCATAGATGGAATTCATTATAAGCTTAAACCTAATGAGAAGAAAAATATGCTTCATGGTACGTATAACACTGGTCCATTAATTCTTCTTTATTTATTTATTTATTTATTATAATAATATTATAATTATTATCATTTCACACACTTTATCTGAGGTAGTTTAAACTAAAAAGGAAGTTATATTAGCCTTAGTTTTGATTTTACTCACATTTGTTTTATTTATGTATGTGGTTATACTGTAAAATAAAATGTAGGTGGAAAAGTAGGATTCAGTGATGTTGTATGGAAGGTAACAAAGCATGAGAGTGACCGAATTACATTCTTTTATCACAGTTTCGATGGAGAAGAAGGTGATTAATTAATTAATTCCTTTCATTTGAGTCTTTATTTATTTATTATTATTATTATTATTTTATACCTCAAATTGTTCATTCATAAGAATTGATTAAACTGTTGTTACATGGACATAATACCGAAGAGAGCTAGATTTTAGATTATGTAATTAAATTATTATTTTTCCTAAATTCAGCTACATTCCATGTTGTATAGGATTTCCAGGGGCTCTCAATGTTTCAGTCTCCTATGCTATTGTTGCACCATATGTGCTTAGCATAAAAATGAGAGCCAAATCAATAAACAAGGCCACTCCGGTGAACCTAGCACAGCACACTTATTGGAACCTTGGTGGTCACAACAGTGGTGACGTTCTATCCGACGAGATCCAGATATTTGGGTCCCACTTCACGCCCACCGATGAAAATCTGATCCCCACCGGAAAAGTTGTGTCCGTTAAGGGCACCCCGTATGATTTCCTTAAACCCCACATCATTGGAAGCAGGATCAACCAGCTGCTTCTTCACAACGGCTATGACATGAATTATGTACTTGATGGGGGCAAAAATATGAAGTCAACCGCTAGGGTGTACAATAAGAAATCCGGAAGAGTAATGGAGCTATCGACGAACGAACCAGGCTTGCAGTTTTACACAGCTAATTATGTACAAAATGTGACCGGAAAAGGTGGATATGTTTATCAACCTCACGCAGCATTATGTTTGGAGAGTCAAGGGTTCCCTGATTCTGTAAATCACCCTAATTTCCCTTCACAGATTGTTAGGCCTGGAAAGACTTACAAGCATAACATGGTGTTTACATTTTCAACCAAGTAAGAAGCTGCACTACCTAAACTGTCACATATCTTTAATTTAGGGCTGTTTAATTCGTTCGGTACCCTTGAGTTATGTATTGTCGTGGAGAAAATGCACCAAGAATGAAAGATTGTCTAGATGTAGACACTTCTCTGCAGTATTTTAAAGTTGCACCATAAATTATCTTGAAATTGCCAATAATTTAAAGAGTGCTTTGTACTTGTAATCTCAAAATCTTTGTTGGTTAGTTCTAGGTGACTGATCAACCAAGTGAGATGCATTGCAAAGAATAAAGATGATGGACTAGTGCCAAGGTACATATCCGGCAATTAGTATCAGTAAGAATTACTCTGCATATCTTCCTTAGAATATATATATATATACTTTCTCCATTTCACAAAAAAGACCCAATTGCTTAGTATCACATCATCATACCTCTACTACTAATATCCAATTGCTTAGTATCAATCATCATAGATTTGAATCTTCCATAACATTAAAACTTGATGATGGATACATTGTAAATGCACCTACTTTATTATTAACAACTCTTTTAAGCATTCGTCATATACAGCAAAATGGATAACAAAAAAAAACTATATCATCAGAAGAAAAAAATTGAACAAGAGCCTAAGTTGGTCACCATAATAAGATCATTGTGCAGTCTGACTCGTGGCAGTTGAGGTTTTCTTAAAATCTATCTTGTCAACCTTCACCTCGCCATCAATGAGTTCATACACATAGACAACAACGCGCAGGCCATCGATGTCCATGAGCACAAAACTTGGATTCACATCATAGGTGATGCTGCTGTAGGCACCAGTGGCAGAACCAGGGTTTATGACAACACCAGCCTCATGTTTGTAGGCCTGGAACTGATGAGTGTGCCCGCTAACAAGGATGTCTACATCTAATTGTCTCTGTAACATCGCTAATGAATCCAGGTCTCCCCAAGGAACAACCTAAGAATAGAAAGCATTAGAAGGATTACCAAGCATTTGTCTGAGTTAGGACATATGCAGCGAAAAGCATTTTCTACATCCCATTTAATATCAGGAAAGAGAAACTAGTCTTGGAGTTAGTACTGAGAAAATACTCGGTGACACTACAATTGTGCTTTGTGCAAGGTAGCAGATAGAGGTGTAAGCCGAGCCAAGTAGCTCGGTACTTAACTCAAGATCGGCATGATCCAAAGCTCGAATTCGAAATTGATCTTAGTCAAATTTGATCTATACTCATTTTTTGTATAATGATACACGAGTCAAATTCGAGGATACCAGTGTTCACACAAATAAAGGTTCAAGTATTTTATTTTTTCATGAACCATACTCGATACCTGCTCAATGGATCATATTCGAATATTGGTTTGATCCATACTAATAACCTAAATATGTGATATTTGTATCAATCTTTATAATTTATAAAGTGTACTATGTAATTGTGTAAGCTTGTATTTGAATAAATTAATGAATTGATTGTCAACTTGTATTACATTCTTTGTAATTTCTTTACATAAATAAAAGTGAAAAACTTTAATATACAAATAGTTCAGTAATAAGTTGAATATATGGTGGTTCAATTTCAGACAATTCATATTCAAAACTCGTTTTGAAGGCTCACGAGTAACTCGCTTTGTAAACGAGTCGAATACTAGTGAGCCAAGTAAGTCCAAGTAATGTTTTGAGTCGAATTTGACGTAAAATTAGAAATTTCTTATCGAATATAAGTCGAATTCAAGCTCAATTTTTTCGAGTCGAGTCGAATATAGCTCATATTCAACTCGTTTACACCCCTAGTAGCAGATTGATTAGTAACTGGGGTGGCCTTATAACATTAACTTTGTTCTCCTTTCAACCACCTCACCCCACCCTCCATAAGTGTCGTGTCAGCTGTGCTATATAATTAAATAAATAGTTATAAGAGTTGGGTGCATGTCTACACAAAAAAAAGGAGTGTCAGCTAGAGGAAAAAGCAGTTCCGTTTCATTAAAAGGACTCCACAGTATTATATTGCAATATTTATAATTAACATTTTATTCACATTTTTAGGCAGTTGTACTCTAGATCTAAGAAATATGCTACTTTATGCATCAGAAAAACATAGATTTGCTACAAGCAAAAAAACAATAGTCTGTCCTTGAAGCACAACATAAAAACTAAAATAATAACCTAGAAAACAAGGAGGGGGGGGTTGTAGGAATCATTTGCAAGGACTCTTCCTATCCGAAAAAGAAGAAAGCAGACCAGAATGAACAAAGCTAATAGCGTCTCCTATTCGCAAAGAGAAAATGAAGAGAAAAAAAATTATTAAAAGATAAAATATAACATTAGTGAACCCAATTAATATCGAGTTTTTTGAAAAGGAAAAATTCCTTCGCTGGGCTAATCTCTCAAAATTATCTACATGAAATCCATACACAGGTAACCGGTTACACAGAGCCAAGATGTATCAGAGGCCGATATAAAGTTATTTATAACTGTAGATACTACAATACTATGGCTCTATTGTGAAAAGGCAGATAAAACTGCTTAAATGGGGTCACGGACCGCCAACGCAAGCTGGTTTCAAGAAAAGGCTGGTCCGGGCTTGGAAGATTAGTTCGACTGCGGTTGAAACCCGACATTATCAAAAAGAAGAAATATATATATATATATATATATATATATGAAATTTTGAATTTGCATATGGAAGCAATCACTTGGTACAGAAAATGCTTCTATCTCAATTAATTTAAAAAGTTGTATGTTCAGTAAGATGGTCTGCATTTAAAAGGAAAAAAACTTTAAAATCAAAAATGGATATGCAAAGAGAAGATGCTAATGAAAAACCAGTATTATTTATATTTGAACAATATATTTTGCATATATTGAGATATGCATGATACATGTACAGGCAAAATTCCTGCAATAAATGAGTTTTGTATAATGACAAGTCAAGATAAAGAAAAGCACTAAAGGAGATTTAACCTGGTGACCGTGGCATAACCCAAGCTTGAATTGTCCAATGGTAAGAGTTTTGGTCTCCGGATAACGTGCATCTTCATCATACTCACCTCGAGTAATGTGCAAACTAGGGCACATACTCTTCAAGTAATCATGAACTTCCTGTTTAGAAACCATGAAGATAAATTATAGAAAATACAGGGATTATGAAAGAAAAATGAGAGGGTCTCTGCTTGTTAAAATGAAAATTGTTTCTGGAGTAAGTAGCTTTTCAGTAGCCGGATATGGTTGGAAGCCAATGGTGTACATATTTAAGGTGTCAAGTGTCAACTGTCAAGCAGGGTAATGAACAGTGTTCCCATATTCAAGCAAGCATGGGAATAAATTGAAGATGAACAAATGTGTTTAACGCCAAAGTCCAAACTTTCCTTCATCAATTAACTCAAACAAGAAGTTTGTAAAAAATAAATCTCTATACAACCACAAATCGGATAATAGAAGTTTCAGAACCCATATCTCAACATTTCAGATTCTTTGCATGCTCTGCCCACTGGTAGGATGACCAAGAACCATTAACTACTAAACAATGGACTTGACAAGGGCTACTTGATATTCACTGGATGGTGGAGACCCAACTCCAAATATAGATAACCCACAAATCAACGCCAAGAGGCTGTCCTTAGCCCTTTATCACGCTTAGAACTCGCAGCAGAAACAAGAGACGGCCAAAAAAAGAGAGAGAAGAAAAAGAAAGATGCATCAGGTATAATTGACAGCGACTACTGATGCCTCTACCTGGCTTCTGAATACCATAAAAATCAGTCAGGCACACCAAAAATCCAATAGGTGCTAATTTTGTTCAAGGATG
The DNA here is from genome assembly GCA_020205615.1 of Panax quinquefolius. Classification (NCBI taxonomy): domain Eukaryota; kingdom Viridiplantae; phylum Streptophyta; class Magnoliopsida; order Apiales; family Araliaceae; genus Panax; species Panax quinquefolius. The sequence goes on along the minus strand of CM035153.1, from coordinate 150,271,290 downwards.
TGGGATCTGACTTGTTAAGTGACTGCACAAAGGCATAATACCATCAAAAGACGTGAGTTTTCCTGTGCCACTTTTTCATTCTGTTATTAAAACAGTAAAACATAATGGAATCCAGCATGTAATAGAAAGTCCATATAAAAGATCAAATGTAACATTCGCTGGAAACAGGTCCCTTAGAGTAAGACATGCTTGCATGATATTTGGAGAAATTTCACTCTTCCTACACTATCCTTCCTCAGTCATAAGTGTGCGAGAGGGGTTTCTACTGGTATGTGCTCTTATAAAGATTATTATATATTAATAGTAAATAAATAAATAATAAAAGGGTACTAAAATACAGTGAATTACCTTGATGCAGAGATTGCCAGTGCAAATGATGTGCTGAATTTTGCCTGGAACAAGCATTGATTTGAATTTGGCGGGGAGATCAGCTGCCCTGTGTGGGATGTGAAGATCCCCTATTGCCAACACCAACACCATCTCTCAGTCAATCTTCTCTTACCAACCAATCTTATTTCCGACCAATATATACTGTTTCTCAATTTCACATCACCATCTGCATCACAGAAGTAAAAAAACAAAAACAAAAGAGAGGCCAGAATACGTTATATATAGACATAAATATATATAGAGATAAATAGACTTCCCTAGCCCTAGATCATGCTAAAACCCAAAATATAAAATTGAAGGCGAATTTAGAAAAGACGAAGACTTAACGAATCACCTGAATAAGAAAAAGGGCTTCACTCGAGGGAGGACCGAACCAAAACTGCGATCAAAGATGGCAGAATGCAGACAGCTGAGCCGCTTGTTTGGTACAACCGTACAATGCAGAAGTTATGCAACTCCCTTACAATTCAGAGTTGAGACTCGGTCTTTTTATTTCATCATTTTTTTTTAATGTTCCCTCTATTTTACATTTAACTTTAAGTTGATTTATAAAATTTAATTTCGACATGATAAGAATTTATTTAATTGAATATAAAGAACTCTATTATTTTAAAATATCTAAAACAAAAAATAATGAGGACATAATAAATATTGAGTCTGGTTATGTAATATCAATTAAGATTTTATAAAATTGATCTACTATATCAAATATATCGTTAAAATATTATCAATTATAATTATTCACCTAACCCCGATAACAAACAAAACTTGACATAAATTTGTAAGATATATCATTTCCATAAATATTTTTATGTGAACAAATTTACCCTTTCTTGTTATATTAGGCTTAGCTTTAGTTATTGTGATTGAGGTTGAGGTTGCCCATACTATTTCAAGGGCTAATAAATATGTATTAAAACTTTTAATATTTTATCACTTTGGAAATTGTCTTCTAAATTTTTTCAAGTAGGGAATAGCATCACGTCAAAAATTGATGAAATGACAGCGACATGCGGTTAAATTTTTTTTTTATGTATAATAATGAGTCTCATTTTAATATTTATTCTATTAATTTTTTATATCAAAAATGATAAATATAAGACCATTATTCATTTTTTAAAGTAAATTTAATGAAAACTTCACCGTTTTTTGTATAAAAAAATTAATTATACTATAATTGTAAGACCTAGATTCATCTAATTTTACTAGCTAGTATAATTGTAGGGACTTGCCTACACAATGCTTCCAACCGAAAAATGTGGGTGGTGGCACTAGAAATAATGATGGAAGGGAAGACATCCAGGAGAGGAGAGCTACTCTCGTCAATTCATTATCATCTTTCCGGTCCACTCATGTGTCAAAACAACTGCTCTTGAAGCCTTGTATTCTATTCTATTTTTAAGTGGTTGAACCGAACGTGATATTATTCTTGTTCTCAAGTTGGCACTTGCATGTCTAAGCTCCGATGCAAACTCTCTAGCTCCTGGAGAAACCGTTGCATAGACTGCTGCTTCATATATCAACTATAGGACGGACGGATAAATTAGTTTTTATGCACTACAAATATGATTCTTCTTCTTGTAATAAATAAAACACAAGGACAAACATTGTTTGAATTTCAATGGCCTGGCCAGGTGTTGGGTGGTATAAATTAATTGAACCAAATAATCTAACCTGCAACCCCCCATTAGAGTAAAATTTCAACCTACCTCAATCTTAAAGAAAAGTTGCAACCATATAAATATATGCATTAAATTTAATCATATGCAGCATAAAATACCCTTAAAATTTTCACCAGGACTCTTTTCTCATCAAACATCTCCAGGGAGACTAAGCGACCCCTCGTCACCCAATAGGAATTAACCAACATTAATTTCAAAAGCCAAAATTGAATCTTTCAGTTTTCCAGAAACAAGTCCATTCTCTTGAGGGGTAAGGAATGATAAAAGTTCAGGAAATGGGTAAGAGGATAAATTGAACTCAATGTTCTGATTTTCCAACAGGTTTTGGTTACTGATGAGAATAGTTCAGGTGATATGGAGAGACATGCGGTCCATTTGGAAAGGAGAGACTCCTGGTTGGTTGCCCGTTCTTTGCTAGCAATCCCGCCTGGCCATTTCTAGCATTTGGGTTGATACCTGCTCTGTCAGCCTGCATAGCCTGGAAGTAGGATGACGAACTTGCCATGTCCTTGAGATTGGGTAGAGGCTTCAGTATTTCAACAACTTCACTCATCAAAGGTCTTGCCTTTGGGTCACGGTTAAGGCAATGTGCGGCCAATTGAACAGCTTTCTGAGCGCCTTTGATTGAGAAGCGACCTTCAAGGCGAGGATCTAAAAGTCGATAGAACCTTCGCCTCTCCAACAGATACGGTCTTGCCCATTCTACTAAGTTATGGTCCCCATTTGGTCGGTTTTTGTCCATGGATCTTCGGCCGGTCAACATTTCAAGTAAAACCACCCCAAAGCTGTAGACGTCACTCTTTGATGTCAGATGTCCTGGCATAAAATGGATCACATCAGAGATAGATGATTTACAGAAAGATGGCCTGCATAAAGATTCATGTTCCATCCAAGATTCTGAACAAAAGTACAGTGGAATACCAATATATGGGTTCTAGAAACAGGGGAAAAGGATCAGTTAAGAGTATCAGAGGATTTAGCTGTCTTTTATGATTTTTAATTGCGAAGTAGTAACTCTAGTAATGTTTAGTAGCCAATTGACTAAGAGCTAATTTTAGAGTATCATGTATGGAGTTTATAATCTACCATTCAATTAAAAGAAAATAGACTAATGAGAACAAGACTTTTTGATGTAGTGCACAAGTGCCGAGTCAAATCAATTTCCATGGACTTTGAAACCGATAAGAATTTAAGTGCTAAAAGTTATAAACTACTAACCTTCACAAAAAGGTTAGTTCATACCACCCAGTTTTTGGTTATTTCATCATTCTCTTGTACCAGAACACACATACTCCACTGAAGATATGTAGGGGTCATACGGTGATTAAAAAGTTGATGTTTTTGAACAAATCAAGGGTTGAAAGATCTTCATCTTTCATGTCATTCCTACTCACAGAGGAAATTTTGGGAAGCCAACTTTTTGAAGGTTTAGAAGTTGAATACATTCCAAACATTTTCACACAAGAGAGCTTCACTTAAGCAATCTAGAAAGCTTTCTTTTAGACTATACTGGATCATGTGCATATAACCTTTATTTATGCTAAAATTTCCAATCCTTTGCAAAGTAGTCCCTCCATTTCACAATGTCACACTTTCAGTTATTTCACGCTATATTTTTTTTTGTTGTTGAAAAAGAAAATTGATGGCCAAAATTTAATTTGTGCTTCAATTTTCCATTTTAGCATTAGATAACCCTTGTGCTTTACTTACACGATGGGCCACATGAAAATCCCTTGCACATAAAATCCATCATGATTTTATCTCAACAAGTCATATCAAAAGGGTAACATGGTCTTCTTACGCAAATTTTTTGTTGCTTTTTGAAAGAATGATGCTTACTTTGAAACAAAACTAAGACTAAGAAGTGATGTTTATTGTGAAATGGAGAACAAATTAAGAAAGCTTGGTCACTATGATGAAATAGTTAAAAAAGTAATCAGCTTCAATTTCATCTCAACGAGTTTCTTTTAGTTTTAGCCTTTCAAAATTTTATGTTTGACTGACTATGGATTCTTGTCTTCATCTTTTTTTTAATTGATTTAACACTTTTACATGTAGAGATCAAAATGGGACTCGAACCATCATTAAACACTGTAAAGTTACCATTTACAAAACAAGAAATGTAATCTGTATATTCATTATATATATGTATAATGCCCATTCATTCTCATATAGTAAAATACTAAATATTCACTGTCCTATAAATTTTTTAAAATCTATAAGTGAAACTCTTTTAAACATTTGGGAGAAATAGAATAATCAATCCAAATTGTCCTAATTTAACAACTCTGGGAAGAGAACTAATGAAACAAGAAGAGAGGACCCTGAAAAGTACATATTAGAAGCATGTATGATAAATATCAAACTAATGCATTAATGCATTCTTATATGACAAAAAAAATAGAAAAACAGCTGAAGAGTTTATGGGCAACTATATATATATATATATATATCAGGAAAGAGATTCACAAGGCTGCCATTACTCATTAGCCACAAATACAAAAGCGATACAACTTAGAAAATGTCTAAGCCAACAGAAAGAGAAATATGCAACAAATGTGCGAGCACATGCACACACACATATAGTGTGAGAAAGAGAGACATTACCGTAATGACAAATTGAGTAGATCAGTTTTAATCTATGGTAGAACGTATTATATCATGTTTAATGTAGTAACAACTTTAGTGCCAAATCAGAATTAATCTAAGCATGCAAAAAGATCAGCGTAGTCATGAGCACAGACGCTAAATGCAATATTTGGAAAAAAGAAGGGAGATACAGTTTAGTAATGCACACCTGTCATGACATACTCTGGGGCTGCATAGCCATATGTTCCCATCACTCGAGTAGATACATGGGTCTTATCACCATCCGGACCATCTTTGGCAAGTCCAAAATCAGAAAGTTTCGCATTGTAGTCCTGCATAAACGATTATGAGGAAGCAACTACAGTTAGCAGAAGAAAATGCAAGTGTCATGAAGATCAGGGAGTCTGAGCCACATACTGCATCCAATAGGATATTCGACGTTTTGAAGTCTCGATATATAACTGGTCTTTCGGCCTCCTCATGAAGAAAGGCAAGGCCCGTCGCTGCACCAAGTGCAATTTTCATTCTCATAGGCCAAGGAAGAGGCAGGGACCCTGCCGCATAGCATGTGTTTGATACCCAAAAAATTAAAACCAGTAGTTGGCAATGGATTTTTTTCAGTAGCAAATTAGCAGTTTGTCACTGATAACAGTCGGTAAGAAATGGAAATGTTCCAGACAAATGGTATCGAGAAAAAGGAGTAAGAAGAAGAAATAATAAAGAGGAAAGCAAACAAACAAAAAGTGCATGGAAAAATTAAGAAAAAGAAACAAGGATAACACAAGATGAGAATTCGGATGTAGGACAACAATGCCCTTAGAAGCTAAAGCCTAAAAAGCACAAGAATGATGTCTTCTCTAGAACTAAGCAAGCCAACCTAAGCACCCTGCTACCCTTATAAACACAGGTAGTTAAACTAATAAACACTCTTAAGAATCAATATCTTTCAAGTTTCATGTATCATCATGTTAAAGAAGATTTAGTTTAACGTACAATTAACTGCTTTCAACCAGCTTGAAGACCAATTAAGTGCCATAAACTATAGTTCAACAAAAAGGAATGGATCAATTCCAAAAAGTTGATCGGAAGACACTAAAAGAAAAATAGCCCTACAAAATATAGCCAATAATTTTTAACAAAACTTGATGTAATTTGCTTCCACCAAATAAAATATATGTATACAAGAAAATGAAGAGTAGCCAACAAAAGTGACTAAAATGGAACATATTTCCTATTTTTAACTTCACAGAATTTTTATTCTTGAATAAAACCAATTTCTTGCTGGCTCGCTATCTATGATTAATTTGACTCGCCAAAAAAACAAACCTATAAGAAAAGATACTTATGAGCAAAAGAAAGATAATTATATAACAAGATATATTCTTCTTCTTTTTTTGCTAAATAACAAGATATCTTCTTGTACACATGTTTGTTTTCATTTATTATTATTTAAGGTGGGTGGAGGACATAGAAAATCTGACCTCAACCCTACAAGAGGTAGGCCCATATTGGCTAGTGGAGATGTCTTGTTGCAACAAGATAATATCTTCTCTATTAACTCCCTAACAGGATTTCATCCCTGCACCTCCCCGTTAGAGGATGAGAAGGGTACCACTAGAACTAGAGCTCACAAGTATTCTTGTACGCATGTTCTTCCAGCGAACAACTTCATTTCACCATGTTAAGAAATATTTCAACGGAAAGTCACATACGGAGTTAAGCTATGCTGATGATAGCCAGCGACATACAATCATTATGGCTCGTAAATTTTGTAACATCAACCTCCCTAATTTTTAGTCAAATTTCTATAAATCAATTTCAAGTTTCAACTAAGCATCAATTAGCTAGCCTATCTCTCCTCTATAATAACACCAGCTAGCAGTCCCATGAAAATTTTACAGTGTTTTGTTAATAGCTGAATACGAGATTTTGCAAAATGCCATTCTTTACTAAATTTGACTGCCTTGATTTTCCAGAAGAGACTACCAACAAACATAAAATACAGCCTACCACATCATTTGATCTCTTTATTTTGCCCAGGTTTTTATGGTTGGTCCCTCTATTCTCAATTTTGTATAATTGAGTCCTTAAACGTATTTCTTTTTTATTGAGTCCAATAACAACAGAACCTAACAAATCAATTAAAAACTGTGTCTTCTCATTTGTACTCCATTATTGCGCGCTTTAAAATATATTATTTTATAACCAAAACAGAATCTCGTTTATCAAAATTAATTCTCATTAAAAGGAAATTTAGGCCCTAAGGGGTGAGAGAAATGGAAGACCTTGAGGAATAACCTCAAGCTAGCAGCTAGCTGGTTCCATTCCCCATACTTTAGGCTAAATTTACCTATCAAGAACATAATGAATTAAACTAAACTACATACTTCTAAAAAGATGATTCTCCAAGCTTCCTCGAGGCATAAACTCATACACAAGGAGCCTTTTATCATCCTCAATGCAATATCCATTCAATTTAACCAAGTTAGGATGGAGAAAGTCACCAAGAAAATTCACTTCGGCCTGCCAAACAGGATCATCAATATAAGGAAAAGTAAATAAAAAGGACGAATGAAATATAGCTGATAAATTCCAGCAGAAAAACAGATTGGGGAGATATCATACAAGCCACTCTTTGTGACCCTGAAGTCCATCATGATTTAGGGTTTTTACAGCAACTGTAAGCCCTGTGCCAGGTTTTACTGGCGTAGTTCCATTCTCATTAATCCAGCCTTTGAAAACACAGCCGAAACCACCCTCGCCAAGCAGACTCTCTGGTCTAAAATTCCTTGTAGCTGACTTCAGTTCATTGAAAGTAAACTTTCGAAGTTGAGAAGAAATTTTCAGTTCGTAAGCTTAAATTGGGAGTGGATGGTGTACTTTCACCATTGCTAGTTGATGATGATACAACAGGAACAACTGGTTGATCTCCACATGTTTCATTTGTAGATTTACTCTCTGCTGTTATACAAATACCAAACAGAAAAAACAAATCACTGGATAAAGGTATTCATTAGATCAATTATTAACCAAATCATGCACGGACACATTCCTAGTATCCACTTTGACACATCATGACAAACGTTAAATGAGCCAGAAGTTCTCAGATTGTGCTTATCATCAAATTCATGCATGTTTACAAATGTCACAATAAGGATTTGTATTAATTAATGATTATACTATCTGAATTGAAAACAAATATCGAGATCGGCTATGGAAAATTAAATGAAGTGAATAATTATACTTTTCTAGCAGACTTTGCTTTTCCTTTAATGGTGGTGAGACTCCTAGACGATCTAAAGTGAGACACTAAGGCTTCTTTTTTCCTTTTTTCCTTGTCTGCAAATAGGTTTTCTTTTGCATCGTATTTTTTTCCTTCTTTTTCTTTATTTTCTGCAATCATATCATAAACCCTTTCTTCAACCATTATAAATCTCAATCATTCATTCGAACTCTTTTTTGACATTCAAACCTAGCAGCCTTTATTCTTTAATAGTTCACATTCCACCTTTCAGAGATTATAGGACAGCTCAAAACAATAATTAAGGTCTATCCTTAATCAATGTCATTTCTTAGACGTTGTTCGTTTGTATCTGAATGAGTCTGAATCTGACCAATTAAGTCATTCAGACTGTTTGTTTTATAATTTTTAAACTCTGAATGCGTCTGAATGGTTCATCTAGAAAATGTGGCTGAATCAGTAAGAAGTAGTGTTGAATGATATTTTTACATACCTAACCTCATTGACAATTAAAAATTACATTTAATATCCATCAACACATTAGCCTTTCCCTAGCATCACCAATAACTAACAGTTATTATGTTCTTTTCTCAGTATTGTTGATATTCTCTTTTCTACATAAGACAACACTATGCCAAAAAAAGAAGAAAAAAAAGACCTCTAAATTTATATCTTATCACTAAAACTTTGATTACTGAATCTAATTGTTTCTTATCTAGCAAGACATTTATCTTAACTTTGCATTTAGACAAATGAGTATGTTATTAGTTGTTCAAGACTGTTCTATGGAGTTTTGTAGATCGTGTATAAAATTTTCCTTTTAAGAATACTGATTATTAATGCAAAAAGATACCTGCACCGTGGATTTGCATTTTAAAAAATTCTAAATTACATCACTAGGAATGACATGCATATACCAATACACGAGAGCACACAAGTTTTTGCATTGTCAAAGTACCTTTTTAACAGATAAAAACATTCTTATATTCTCCAAAACACCATCACAAAAAGATTTGTTATTGTACAGTTCAGGTATGTAGGTCCTGGCCAAATCATCAACGGTGGTACTGGAAAAGTAACTGAAACTAAACATTTAGCAGTCTGAAGCAGCCTACGGAAATTGCTCTTAGGAATTATTACAGAAACTGGTTCACATTCTGCTACTGACTTGGTAAAAGAAAAGCTATGTATTCGCGATACATAAGCTCCTCTCATTCATCAAGGCCAGTCTAATCTCCAAAGAATTGGAATGGCACATTGTTTCATGCTAATAGAGAAGGCTACTTTCGGCTGATGAGTTGGAAAACTTTAGTTTTAATACCCATAATACCTAACAAATCATGATATCCTCCAAGGTCTTGATGTTGTAGGTGATACTCTACCAAGTTCATTTATTGCATACGGTGAGATTTAACCTTCCAGGATAAAAAAATGAAAATATCCACCAAGTAAATTTCATTTGACAAAAGTTGAGTAATAGTTTTGTTAGTAAAATGTTCTTCAACCGTTGGTTCTGTTATATTATACAGAGTGATATATGAATGGGTAAACTTTTATGTTTAAGAACTTCATGTCCTAAATTAGTGGCAATGTGTTATCTACTTATAAAGCAATTCATAAGCGTGTCGTTATGACTAAAAGGCTTTCGAAAAACTACATCAACATCATAAATATGTTGAATCCAACAATCATTAAAGACAGGAACTACAGCAACTATACAATGCTCGATACTTTTCCCTCTTAGAAAAAAGAGACAGGCAAATGAAAGACCGGAAAACTATAATTAAAAAGGATAGAGAATGTAGTCACTTACATATGTGAATTCTAAAACTATAACAAGAATGTAAGGGTGGACTGCTCTAAATTCAGCCACATGACAATGGCACCCAACGGAACATCTTCAAGTTGTGGGACAACACCCCCCCAAAACCACCAAAAAAAACACTTAATGAAAGCAATAGTAATCAAACATTGAGAAATTGAAAGCAATCATAACTCCATGTTTAAGACCACCTTGTACACGTCCTCGAGGGCAGCAATTAAAGATTACACACGAAATAGAATGTCATTAATTTAACATTGAATACAGTAAAAAAAAAAAAATCAAACAACAAGTTATTCTAGTTATTTATTTATAAGACAAATAAAAATCATGGAACAGCATCCAATTCAGATTTCAGAATCAAATACAAAATAAACCTAAGACACATTCAAAAAATATATATTACTAAAACCAAATTTGCTAACAGATATAAGAGAAACACGCCAGTGTTTCAGGAAACAAGATTCGTGGAGAATCTCTCCAACAAAATTACAGCGGATGCATTTTATATATGAGCATAACAGTACTTTTCCAAATAATTTAACTTCATCATCTATACGGAACAATTTTACAGAATGATTTTTCAAAAATTACCATTTTGTGTGCTGCTGCCATTTATTGAACTATTTACTTTGGACCTTGAAGCCAAGCACCTCCCCAGGAATCTGAACTTTATCCAACAACGAGCATCCATGGTATCATTTTCTTCTTCATCATCGATTGACCTTTGCTTTGAATCACTCACAACTAAAGTTCCCATTTCACCAGCATCAGGATCTAACCCCATTTTCATCCAAACCCTAAACTAGATTGTCATTTACTAGAATTTGAGATCAAAGCATCAAAACGTTCCCCTTGTAATCCACCTCAAGCCAAATATCCCAAACTTCTCACACAAAACAAACCTCGAAACCCACTTAAAAAGTAACAATAATAAAAAACCACCAAAGAAGCTTCTCACATGCAAAATCGTAAATAAATTATCAAACAATTAAAATTCTTTGAAACCCAAACAAATTCAAAACCATGAAATTACTAAACCCAAAACAGAAAATCGGGTCTTTAGGCTGCCAATCATTCAAATGGACATGACCCAGATCACAAAAAGAACATACAAAACCACCCATTATCTAGCATGTGAAATGACTCTGCAAATTCAAGACACTAAAACCCTAGAATCCGATCAAGTGAAACTGATAGGTTTCAGAGTTCAGACTGAAAATGCAGCCCAAATTATCAAGTCCTAAGCCTGTATTCTCCCTCTAGTCCGGTCCCTCCCTCCCTCCCTCCCTCCCTCCCACTCTTTCAGGCACACGACCAAACACGAAACCCAAGAGCCTATCAAGTTCAAATTTGATTGATGATGATCCTAAAGAAAAGGGATTTCGACAAAAAAGTTAAGGACACGAGTTGTTTTCGAGGCCACTGATAAAGAACAACACAGAGAGAGTATGTATGTCTCTACTCTCTACTGTCTTTGCGTTGGGGAGAGAAATGTGCGTTGTGTTAAAAGCAGTGTGAGCCAAGGCCGAGTTTGTTAGCTTATCCATATCATATTATTATACTCCTCCTATTTAGATTAAATGACATTTTAGAGTCAAACACACTTATTAAAAAATAATACAAAATATTTTTTGTCCCTAATTAATTATTTTTCTCTCCACAATTATCTCTTTTCATTCTCCACAATTGTCCCTAATTAATTATTTCTTTCTCCACAATTACATTTATTAAGCATATTAAATAGAGGAGTAAATTAGGAAAAAATAGTGCAATATTGCATAGAGATTCTAAAACGACACTTATATAGAATCTCTAAAATGTCATTTAATCTGAATAGGAGGGAGTAATAGTAATCAAATATTCTCTCCGTCAATCATTTTATTACACAATTATTATTAAGGAAATAATTATATACTTAGTAATTAAATATAATATTAATTATTTACATTAAAATAATGTTATTTATTAGAACAAAAATAATAAAAGAATCAAAGTTATATTTAATAAAATTAAGTAATTAATACTTACTTAAAAATATTTTTTAAAACAACTTATATCAAAGAATGGAGGGAATAAATACTACTAACTCCATTCTATAATAATAGTCATTTTATGTGACGCCCCCAAAATTAGGTATACGTCACCCATCTTGGGTGCCACTACTTACGTGATACATAAATTCAAATACAACTTACTAATATAGCGTAGGTATGCAATACGACATAAAGCGTGAGTTTGAATACAAATATTGTCTACTAGATATTATACAAACTCAAAAGGAGTCCTCATTACAACTATTATCACACTATTTCACAGAATAGTGAGGACTACTAATGTTATCCTGCGGACTATTACTCCGTTCCCCGAGCTGTCGTCCGGCTATGTTCTCATTTCACGAAGAAAATGAAGAGAAAGTGTGAGCTCAACTAGCCCGAGTAAAAATATTATGACTAAGATAATGCGAGAATAAATTATCATTAGCCTTCAATGATGTTAAAGCGATAAAATACAATAAACAACCGGTTTAAGCTGCGGTGGAATATGCAATCCATTAAAAGAGTCAAGTAGAGAATAAAATCTACTATCTTTTAGGTTTTAAAGGTTTTCATCAATTTTTATCACTAAGACTCGGTTTAATGAATAAACCACAATATCTAATCATCCCCATACCACGGTCGAGGATTTTCATCAAATTATCAATGGTCATGACTATCTTAGAATCACCCCCGGTCATAATCATACCAAAAACTATCCATCATTTGCATTACGAGCCAACGAGGACTTTTATCACATCATTTATAACAAAGCCATGATTATCTAAGAATGATCACGGTCATAATCATACTAAGTTCATCTACGCACGTAAGCGAAAAAAAACATATTATAACATGAAGATGATGACAATGACATAATAATTCAATAAAACAAGTTCAAGAATTATTTTATCCAAGAATTAATAACGTCCAAATTGTCAACGAATCTTTGTTTTTGTAGAGTAAAATTCAAGAATGATCGGAAGAATATTTCCATGAAAAGATCTTTGGATGAAACGCAAATATCGAGGATATTCTACTAATTTCATGGAGTATAAGTCAAAGTTTTAACTTATTTGGGTATAATAAAGAATGGAATAACAAAAGAAATCACCGTACATGCGGTGCTTGGCATAGAGCAAGTTATTCAGCAGAATAATAATAACGGAACGAGGTCGGTGAAATTCACACAAGCGAGGATGATCCATGAGAATAATAAATCTTTGAATAATAAACAATGGAACCGAAGTCGGTGTAAAACACACACGAACGAGATATTTCAATGAGAATAATAAATGTGGAATAATAAACAATGGAACCGAATTAGGTGTAAAAACACAGACGACGAGGATATTCCAACGAGAATAATAAAGAATGGAATAATGAAGAAGATCACCAAGTATAGGGGATTCAGCGTATCTGAGTTATTCCAATGAGAATAAATAAGAATGGAATAACATAAGGATTTCACCAAGTATAGGGAATCTGCATATCACTGAGTTATGTATAGGGTATACCACTTTTACGAGTTATTCAATGAATAATAATGAATGGAATAATGGAGGATTTCACCAAGTATAGGGTATCTGGCGTATATAACGAGTTATTCAATGAGAATAATAAAGAATGGAATAATGAAGTTCTCTTCATGAATACTGAAACGAATAATATCCCTTACGATTACTGACAAATAATACCCTTCTTAGAAAAAGACCTTTGGATATCAAAGTAGTGAAATACGAATACTCTCTTCTTCTTTCTCTCTATAGATTTTCTCTCTATAGCTTCTCTCTATAATTTCTCTCTCTAGAGTTTGGTGAATTAAGTAAAAAAAATAATGAAGGAATGAGCTTCTATTTATAGGAAAATAGAATGCATAGTAATTAATTCATGAAGCGGTCAGATTGATTTACTTTAATCGACGGTCCATATTTAAAGCAAAATCTTTTAAATAAAATATCATATATTCTATTTATATAAAAACATTTTTACTATGCAAACACTATGCAATACTATGAAAAAAACACTATGCAACACTATGCATAATAAAATATAATATATTCTATTTATAGAATAACTTTAATAAAGTATTACATTTTTATATAAAAGATGTTTTTTGTTTTATCACGTTAATAATCTGAATAAAACAAAGCGTCATTATCATTATAATAATTCATATTATTAATCGTGATAATGGAATCAAAGTGAGTGACTTCTCACATAAGCATCGATAATCAATACTGGTGTCTTCTTATCTAAACCACACGTATTCTTTGTACTTTTACTACTGAGAGTAGTTCAGCGGTATCAACGGTAAAACTTCATCCGTAGTTATTTCAATAAAATATTTTTGTCGTTTTCTCAATCGACAATAATTACATTAATGGGGTCCACTGATGATTGAGTAGTTGTATGAATATTCCTGCTAAACCGAATATTCCCGACCAATCGAATATAATATAACCACTTGCATACTTTGCAAAATTTATAAATACTACCCACAACTATAATATTATCTCAAATTCACACATATAATATTAAAAAATTATTTCGACAAAATTTAAATCTTTATTGATAAAATCTAAGGTCTCACTGATCTCCTCTCTTATGGAATTTAAGCCCTCGAAATTAGAAGTGCGATACTGGTATGATAAAGAGGTGAGGATACCTTGAATACCTTTATCGTCGAAAATATTAAATTCATCTTTGTGATCCGCCAAAGATATTCATTAACAATTCATCTTGCAACTACTGACAATATAAAGATATACAACAAATAATCTTTGAGACGCAGCTTTTTTATAGTATCACGACCACGAATTATCCATGCACCTTCTTGGCGAGGATATTCGTGTTTTCAATCTGATCGTGATTATACCGAATAATTAGTGGTGTAATCATACCAAGTCTATCGATGCTACTACTGACGAAGATGACTTTTACCACATCCATGAATTAATATTTCATTCTTTGAGACTCATTTCGATAATTAATCCATATCATCGAATCATCCCCGCACTACGGGCCGAGGATATTCATTAGTATCACGACCACGAATTATCCATACACTACTACCAAAGATAATCGTGTATTCATTAGTATCACGACCACAAATTATCCACAAATTATCCATTGCACTACTGACCGAAGATAATCGTGTATTCATTAGTATCACGACCACAAATTATCCATGCACTACTGACGAAGATAATAATCATATATTCATTAGTATCACGACCACAAATTATCCATACACTACTACGAAAGATAATCGTGTATTCATTAGTATCACGACCACAAATTATCTATACTACTGACGAAGATAATCGTGTATTCATTAGTATCACGACCACAAATTATCCATGCACTACTGACCCAAAGATAATCGTGTTTTCAATTACGGTTATGATTATATCGAACAATCCACGGTCATAATCATACCAAGTCCATCTACATCTATACTTCTGAATGCCGAGATGACTTTCAACGTAATATAAGCGTGAGGATAATGATATAAAGAATCAATCAAATGAGATAAAGGATAAATATTAAACATTTATAATATAATTTATCCGAGATTCAAGAATATCCCCATGTTATCAATCTCTTAATAATCTCATAATCTAATATCATTAATATTATAACAATATTTTAATCACTTCTTAAATTTATAAACAATTTATCTCAATTGTTTTACGCTTTTACCATATAATGCATTTAATCATTCAAAATGCCATACTCATAAGATATCATTACCAATTATCAAATCCTCAAAAAAAATATGCATATACTCTATATAGGATTCTCAGCAAAAATCCTATTTTCAACTTTGTTACTTCACATAACATATTTAACTCATATGTTAAGTAACTAAACTATTTTCATGAAAAATACCAAATCAGTCCCAAAAATATTTCTTTTCTGGGATTTAGCATAATATAGTCCCATAATGAAAATATATTTTTCTCGAAATTTTAAAATTCATTTACTATTTTCAAAATCAATTTCTAATTAATTCCTTAAGAAATTAGCTACCTCAAGTTTAACTCCAAAATTCCCAAATCTTGGCAGGACCTTACACATGTTAATGTGAGCCTTCGATTTAAATTTCATGGTCATCGGAGTTATAGAACTCGGTTATAGCGTTTTAAATCGGAAAAACCTAAATATTGAAATAGTCATATCTTGCTCATTTTAAGTCGAGAATGAGCTCATTTTTGGACAGGAGGTACTTTATACCATATACTTTCATGTCCCAAAAGGCCAGAATTTTTCTCATAATTTAAGTGGCCGAAACAGCCCCTCTAAAATCATGGCGTGAGATTTTTTTGGATTTTTGCGACTTTGCACTCCTTTGCTAAAATCGGTCCACACAAAATCTACAACACCTTTTCAGTTATTCCACTTGGATTAGTTAGGTAACTCATAGATCTAACTCTAGGACTTGACCACACTCAAAAATTCAAAATATAATAAGAGATTTGGTCAATTGAATTTCATATTACGTTTTTCACCAAAATCGATTTTCAACTCTTTGTGATTTCTAAGAAACTTTCATGTTTTCACATACTAACCAACATAACTCATCATAACACTTACTAATACCACGTATATGTGGCGCCCCCAAAATAGGTCCATTCCATCAACCCATTACGAGTCGCCAAATACATGATGCGAAATAACTACAACTTTATTATTACAACATATAAAGCGTGAGTTTAAATACGAGATATTGCCATCTGAGACAATATCCACACGCAAATAAATCCCCATCATAATTATTGATACATTATTTTACAAAATGGTGAGGACTACTAAACAACTCTCTCTAGAACCTTCATTTCCATTACCCGAGCTAGTACTAGCATTACATTCTCGCCTCACGAGAAGAAAAATGGAACAAAAAGGAAAAGGGTGAGCTCAACTAGCCCGATAAAGAATATTATGACTAAGATAATATACAACAAATTATCGTTAGTCTTCACGAGGAAAAATCTAATAGAATCTGATAGACATGACAAATTTTAAATCAATATTAGCGGTGAAATAATAATTCATTAGAAGAGTTAAGTAGAGAATGCAAACTACTATCTTCTATATATGAATTTAAAAGTTCATCGTCGATATTTTATCTGTAACATCAATCAATATATATACGGAATCAAATATTCATCTTTTTACTCTGAGGCGAAGATATTCATCGATTAGTCGTATCATCTAAACACTGTTCATCTTTGCACTCTGGGCGAAAGATATTAATCGATGAGTCGTATTCATCTCAACACATTCATCTTTTGCTCTGGGCCAAAGATATTCATCGAAAATCATTCATCATTTTCTTTACTTCTGGGCCAAAGATATTCAATAATATCATCATTTAAGGTGAGGATGATGAAAAATATTTTTAAAAGCGAATCGGTGAAACAAAATGACAAGATTAAGGATTAAGGATTAAGTATTTTGTTTTAATCGAGTTCAAAAAAATACTTCAAAAATAATCATAGTGGTGTAAAATTGAGAATGATCAAAACATGGATCTGATCAAAAGCTAGTATCCAGAATAGATATTTTAGACGAAAAGAAAATTTTCATTTTTGATTGAATAGTGAATAGTATAGTGAATAGTATAGTATCGTGAATAGTGTCGTATATCGTGAATAGTAACTCAAACACAAAAGATAGAAATTTCAAAAAAAACATCATCTTCGCGACTTAGTGAATAGTACTCGTGAATAGTAACTTCGTGAATAGTAACTTCGTGAATAGTAACTTCGTGAATAGTAACTCATGAATAGTAACTCGTGAATAGTAACCTGAGCATGAAAAAGTTCAAATTTGATAAAAATTTCAACCAATATTTGGCATAATGATATTGAAGAAATAATATCATTTGAAGAAAATAACATCCACTTACCTCGAAGAAAAGCAGTCTTAGTTGAAACAGGATATAGGCTATGACTTGAACTTGAACTTGCGTAGTATAGCAATACTCAAAGTATACTCAAAATACTCACAAGAATCGCTCGATAATATAGAGAGAAAACTTGATTTACGGTGTGATTTTCAATTTAACCTAAGCACCTATTTATAGGAAAATCTTAGAAACACAAAGTAGAAAATTTAATAAATAATATTATATATTTTCACAACATCTTCCACGCATCCATGAATCTGAATTCAGCCATCCTAACACATGTTAAATGATGCCCTCAAATAAAAAAAACGTTTTTATTAATAAAAATAATTAAAACTTCAAAAATCAATTATTTGAACTTGAACTTCAATAATTCATAATAAATAGCCCTTTTATCAGAAAATTTGAATCTCGCGACTTTTTATAGGAAATTCAATTCTCTACAACTTTGAGAAGAAAGTTTTCCAAATTCCAAGCAGAAATTAAAGAAATCCACAAGCAGGCGATTTTCTAAATTTATAATCAAATTTCGGTCGAGAAATGGGTCCACTGACACACAAAACATGTGTTAAACATTTAATGCCACAAAAATACTCTTCCTCCTCATATACTCATATATCCCACATTCATTATAAAAATATCATAGATTAATATATTATTAAAATAATATATTTAAATGAATTATTTTATCGGAAAAAGATAAAATATTAATTTTCAACAATTGTCATTTTAAAAATTTTCTCCATCTATATCCACATAAAATCAATATTTTTCTCATCATATAAATCAATAATTAATTATTCACAAATAATATTCTGAGAATCATGATATTGTGACGGTAGTTCGAGGAAAGGGGCTTTCGATAAGAATTTCTCTTCTTGGTAGCATGATTAGGTGACCAAACCTCTCCTTAAGCAGAACTTTCTAGACATTGCCAATAATGTTATCTAATAATATTATTAGGATAATATGAATTATTGCTTCGATAAAAAAATCTTTGTGTAATGACAATTTATTGAAACAACGATAATATAAAATATCAATATGACAATTATTGAATCGATAAAATAAAATCTTTGATAGTAATTCTTGTAACAATTATTGAGTAGTGCCTTCTTACGTAAGAATCAATAATTGGTGCAATCTGGTGTCTTCTTGTTCAACAATGGCGTATTAGTGTGTTTTAACCACGGGTATTCAACGAGTATTAGCGGTAACAACTCTGGCAGATTATTTATAAACAACTTATATTTGTCGTTTTCTTCATCCAATCGCTTTTCGTTATGGGGCCCCACAAAGGCTTGCGTGTAAATGCGAATATTCCAAGACGATAGTCGAATATTCCACGACCGAAACGAATATTCCCAAGACGATAATGAATATTTTATAACCACTTGCTTATTGAAAAATATTTGCGTATTTTACCCCCATAACTATCCACATTAATCAAATCAACCCTTACTATTTCAAAATAATAAATAGAGAAAATAAATTTCATTTATTAATAATTTGGGGTCTTCTGACCTCCCTCCTTATGAAATTTCGTCCTCGAAATTGGCGTACGATACTGGTGTTTGAAAAGATGAGAATACCTCGCTTTCATTTCGTTTCCAACTCCCGGTCATTTCCTCGATAGCATGGTTTCTCCACAAAACTTTAACTTGTGGTATAACCTCGGTACATAGGACATATTCTTTCTATCCAAGATCTTGGCGGTACCTCCTCGTACGTTAAGTCTTGGCTATCTCGTGGGGTTCTAACTTCGATAGCGTGGTTGGTCGTCCACATATTTACGTAACATCGATCGTGAAAAGCGTTATGAACACGCGTCATACTTGGCGGTAAAAGCGAGTCTATAGGCCGCGGTTCCTATTCGATCGAGAATTTTCAAATGGATTAATAAATCGAAGGTTTGAGCTTTCCTCACCTCACCGATTCTCGCTTTTGAAATAATGACTTCTTGCACCTCCTTCTTCAAATTCATCGACTCGGTGTGTAGCTTGAAACGACTTTAACTTTATCGATTAAAGTCGATTATACTCGTATATCATCACGTGGGTACTAGAGTTTTCATCTCCATCTCTATTATTTGTAAATTATCTGAAATGAGTCTTTGACAATATCGTACTTCGTACTTGTATCGATCTTCTACTCAACACGTCGGCTACCACGTTCGCTTTTCGAGGATGGCATGGTGAACATGTCTTTGAAATGAGTCTCTCTTGAGTTCTTGAAGCTCTTCCCACATTCCTTGCTCCATTCGAATTTTGTATCTCTCTCTGAGTAAATTTGCGTTAATGGAATAGCGATTGAGAATATCCTTGACGAATCTCGATAATAACCAACTAAGCTGAAAGCTACGTATTTCGATTCTGAAGCTTAGGTTGTTCTCATTGTGACTCATATCGACCTTGGATATGCGTTACTGATGACACTATCGGTTTACTTATCGCTTGCGAATATGGTGTCCCCTACGGAATGCGGCGGTGCATTCCTGAAGGAAGTCACCGGATAAAGGCTCGGTACCAAATTCTATAGTTGAATTTTTAACTCACGAAGTTGATAGGAGCCATTCGATATGAGATTTTAGAAATGAGTTTTGTCTAGGGTTCAAAGTCGATACAAAATTTAATATATCGATCTTTGGGAGTAAAGCGAGAAATTCTTGAAATCGTCGGGAAAAATCAATAACAACGGGAATATTATTCAAATCGGCGTGTCTTTATTCAAATCCATAACATGGACTAAGAAAACTTGACATCCGTAATAAGCGAATGACTTCATGGCTTGATATGAAAATGTTTGACTCTGATGGTTTGATTGCTTGAATTTGAATAACGGGTTGCTTAGGAATATGAAAACTATGACCTTACGAAAGTAATCAATTTCGGCGTGATGAGTAGTTAACCTTAAAATCACATCAAAAGCAAATATCTCTATAGAAATAAGGTTAACGGGTAATGTGATAGTGCTGACTGAATCAAGCAAGATTTCTAAACAACGGATGTAATGA
Source organism: Panax quinquefolius (assembly GCA_020205615.1). NCBI lineage: Eukaryota > Viridiplantae > Streptophyta > Magnoliopsida > Apiales > Araliaceae > Panax > Panax quinquefolius. Next base: position 150,250,603 of record CM035153.1, on the reverse strand, counting down.
AAGTTTCTCTAATGGAGTCTCCATAAATAGGTCAAAGTCTAATTTCTCGTAGTCGAGTTCAAGCGTTGGTATGCAAGCGAAAGAGATAAAAGAATGGGTAGAGGCAAGGTATCTAGTAAGGTATAAACTTATGAGAATTTATAATTAACTAACCCGTGCTAACCGTTCGGGTTCTCGCATTTTAATGAAGTCACGACAAAGCGCTCTTCGAGAATCGTTGACTTTGACTTTTACGGGACATCCTTTTGAGTCACCATTCATTGGAATTTGGGTTTCGATATCGTCTGATCTCGGCGATATGTCCTTCTTTTCCACAATTATAGCATACCTTAAAGCTGTTGTGGGCGGTTTGGGGTGATATATCCCTCTTTCCGCATTTGTAACATCTGATGTGGTGGTGGTGTTTCTCTCCCCCTTGGAACGATTCTTCTTTGTGTTGGCGTCTTCACATGGTCGTTGTTGAATCTCCTTTTTAAAATCTCCTCCCAGGCTCGCTTCTTCTATTTTCATGGCCACGATTACCACGGAGTGGTTCTGCCTTTAGTAGTATTCTTTCTTTCTCCATTTGGTTATCGTTATTACGATATTTGCTTTATCTTGGTATGATCTGGTTATGGTCCCTCGGTTGAGCGTACTTCGTTATCTCGCTCTAACAATTTGAGCCACATTGACAACATCTGAATAGAGAAAATTTATGAGAAATGAGATCTTGGCGTATCTTGGGTTTCAAACCTCTCGAAACATCGCGTCATCGTTCCTCATTCTCCACCAAATGAGGTGCAAACACGGATAACTCATGAACTTCGCCTCGTCTTTGGGACACCGTCGTGTTATTACTGCTCCTCGGTCTAATAAACTCCACTTCCTTCGTATAGCGAATACTTTCGGGGAAGTACTTGTCATTGAATTTATTTCTGAAAGCGTCTCCATGACATCTTTGAGTAAATTTGGATGGAGTGCGCTTCCCTGATTCCCACCGATGTCCTTTCGCATACGGAACATAAAAGTGGCGAATGGAACTTTCTGTTCTCCGTGCATCCCAGAGACATCGAATATCTTGGTAATTTGTTTGACCACGTCTCGCGCCATGATCGGATCGGCTTTCCCTTAAAGTGCGGTGGTCCTGACTCTTTGAAGCTGCTTTGGTTTGTGACCACGGTAATTGCTATCATTTCCTCTCTGTATTTTGAACACGAGTCTCCTAAATGCGATTTTGCATGAGCTGCAAAAAGCTTCTAAACATCCCTCGTTCATCATCGCTTTCGGTGGTGTTGTTCACGGAGGTACATTGCCCGACTGTTGCACGTTCTCCTCGTTGGTAAATCTGAGGCATCTCCACGGTCTCATTTACTCCTTTATTAATATTCTCGATTCGACATTCTCAAATCTTTGTCATAAAACAAGGGTTAATTAAGAAATCAATATATCACATAATATCCTATATCTTGACCAACTAACAAATAAGCTTAGGTAGGACACTAGCGAAGGATTTACTCGTCTCTCCCCTCTAGTTCTATTCCACGATCTCATGGAGATCGTATCCTAGCTACGATACCAGTGTGGCGCCCCCAAAATAGGTCCATTCCATCCAACCCATTACGAGTGCGCCAAATACATGATGCGAAATAACTACAACTTTATTATTACAACATATAACTGTGAGTTTAAATCTGAGATATTGCCATCTACAGGCAATATCCACACACAAATAAATCCCCATCATAATTATTGATACATTATTTTACAAAAATGGTGAGGACTACTAAACAACTCTCTCTAGAACCTTCATTCCATTACCAGAGCTAGTACTAGCATTACATTCTCGCCTCACGAGAAGAAAAATGGAACAAAAAAGGAAAAGGGTGAGCTCGACTAGCCCGGTAAAGAATATTATGACTAAGATAATATACAACAAATTATCGTTAGTCTTCAACGAGGAAAAATCTAATAGAATCTGATAGATGACAAATTTTAAATCAAAATTGCTGGTGAAATAATAATTCATTAGAAGAGTTAAGTAGAGAATGCAAACTACTATCTTACATATATGAATTTAAAAGTTCATCGTCGATATTTTATCCTGTAACATCAATCGATATATATCGGAATCAAATATTCATCTTTGCACTCTGGGCCAAAGATATTCATCGATTAATCGTATTCATCTAAACACTGTTCATCTTTGCACTCTCTGGGCAAAGATATTAATCGATGGAGTCGTATTAAATCTCAACACTGTTCATCTTTGCACTACGGGCCAAAGATATTCATCGAAAATCATTCATCTTTACTCTGGCCGAAGATATTGATAATATCATCATTTAAGGTGAGGATGATGAAAAATATTTTTAAAGAAAGCGAATCGGTGAAACAAAAAGCAAACAAAGGGATTAATTAAGGATTTAGTACTTTTTTTTATCACGTTCAAAAATACCTCAAAAATAATCGTAGTGGTGTAAAATTCAAGAATGATCAAAACATGGATCTGATCAAAGCTAGTATCCAGAATAGATATTTTAGACGAAAAGAAGAAATTTCATTTTTAGGTGAATAGTCTTAAGTGATCGTGAATAGTCTAAGTATCGTGAATAGTGCAGTATCGTGAATAGTAACTCAGACACCAAAAGATAGAAATTTCACAAAAAAACATCATGTGAATAGTACTTCGTGAATAGTACTCGTGAATAGTAACTTCGTGAATAGTAAATAGTAACTCGTGAATAGTAACTCGTGAATAGTAACTCATGAATAGTAACTTGAGCATGAAAAAGTTCAAATTTGATAAAAATTTCCAACCAATATTTGACATAATGATATTGAAGAAATAATATCATTTGAGAAGAAAATAACATCCCTTACCTCGAAAGGCATTACTTAGTTGAAAAACAGGATATATAGGCTATGACTTGAACTTGCATAGTATAGCAATACTCAAAGTATACTCAAAATACTCACAAGAATCGCTCGATAATATAGAGAGAGAAAACTTGATTTACGGTGTGATTTTCAATTCTAACCTAAGCACCTATTTATAGGAAAATCTTAGAACACAAAATAGAAAATTTAATAAAATAATATTATATATTTTCCACATTCTTCTCGCGCATCCATGAATCTGAATTCAGCCATCCTAACACATGTTAAATATGCCCTCAACATGAAAAAAAACGTTTTTATTAATTAAAAATATTTAAAACTTCCAAAAATCAATTATTTGAACTTGAACTTCAATAATTCATAATAAATAGCCTTTTATCAGAAAATTGAATCTCGCGATTTTTTTATAGGAAATTCAATTCTCTACAACTTTGCAGAAGAAAGTTTTTCCAAATTCAAGCGAAATTGGCCGAAATCCACAAGCAGGCGATTTTCTGATTTATAATCAAATTTCGGTCGATAAATGGGTCCACTGACACACACAAAACATGTGTTAAACATTTAATGCCACAAAAATACTCTTCCTCCTCATATACTCATATATCCACATTTCATTGTAAAAATATCACCAATTAATATATTATTAAAATAATATATTTAAATGAATTATTTTATCGAGAAAAAGATAAAATATTAATTTTCAACAATTGTCATTTTAAAAATTTTCTCCATCTATATCCACATAAAATCAATATTTTCCTCATCATATAAATCAATAATTAATTATTCACAAATAATATTACGAGAATCACGATATTTGTGACGGTAGTTTCGAGGAAGAGGGGCTTTCGATAAGAATTTCTCTTCTTTGGGCCTTGATTAGGTGACCAAACCTCTCCTTGAGGCAGAACTTTCTAGACATTGCCAATAATGTTATCTAATAATATTATTAGGATAATATGAATTATTGCTTCGATAATAAAAAAATCTTGTGTAATGACAATTATTGAAACAACGATAATATAAAATATCGCCGCGACAATTATTGAATCGATAAAATAAAATCTTTGAGCAGTAATTCTTTGTAACAATTATTGAGTAGTGCCTTCTTACGTAAGAATCAATAATTGGTGCAATCTGCAGTCTTCTTTTGTTCAACAAATGGCGTATTAGTGTGTTTTAACCCGGGTATTCAAGCGATGTATTACTTGGTAACAACTTCTGTAGATTATTTATAAACAACTTATATTTGTCGTTTTCTTCATCAATCGCTTTTCAGTTATGGGGCCCACAAAAAATTGCGTGCCGTAAATACGAATATTCCCACGACGATCTGAATATTCCACGACCAAACGAATATTCCCAAACGATAATGAATATTTTATAACCACTTGCTTATTTTGAAATATTTGCGTATTTTACCCATAACTATCCACATTAATCAAATCAACCCTTACTATTTCAAAATAATAAATAGAGGAAAATAAATTTCATTTATTAATAATTTGGGGTCTTGACCTCCTATGAAACTATAAACATCTTCATTCACGATGTCGCCTTTACAGAAAGTCCGGCCGGTGCATTCCACCTGAGGAAGTCAACAACGAAAGGTTCGGGGCTCTTTATTTATGGCTTGATATGACAATAATTGACTTTAGTAGTTTGGTTACTTGAATTCGCATAACAAAGTTGGTTATGAATATAAAAGCTAACAACCTTACTTAAAAGCATGATGAGTAGTTAACAATTGATTCCTAAAATCACATCAAAGGCAAATATTTTCAAAAAGATAAGATCGACGTGAAAATATTTATTTGAACCAAACAAGATTTAAAAATAGTAAGCGGTAACGAAGGCTCCTACTAACGAAGTTTCAACCAATAAGTCAAAGTCTAACTTCTAGAGTCAAATTTAAGCGTTGAACGCAATGAGAGAGATAAAATAATGGGTAGAACCCAAATTATCTTATAAGGTATAGACTTATGATTTGTAATTAACTAACCCGTGCTAACTTCGTTAGGTTTACTCGCTTTTGAGAAGTCATGAAAAATGCACTTTCTAAAACCAACGACTTTGTTTTGTCCATATACACCTTTGGTGCCACCGTCAACTAGACTTGACTTTGGTGCACAAACAAAATTGAGCTAAATGACCTTCTCTTCTTGCAATTTCCACTTCTATTATCTTTTCCATGATTACCATAGAAGTGGTTACCATTCTTGGCATGATAATTTCCCCCCGATGGTTATCATTATTACGATAGTCGTTGCCCGCAGTATGATTATTATCGTGTTGTTGGTCGTTACCTTTTGTTTGAAATTTGAATCAACACTCTCATGTGCTTCATTGCTTATCTCAACATTTTTAAATGCCATTCTCAAACACCGTCACAAAACAAGGGTTAATTAACATATATCACATATTATCCCTATACTTCGTGAGACCAATTAAATACCAAATAAATTTAGGTAGGTCATACTAGCGAAGGAATTCCGTCTCTCCCCTCCTAGTCCTTATCTCACATTTCGGCGGGATCATATATCCTAAATCGATACCAACCGTGGCGCCCCAAAATTAGGTATCGTCACCCATCTTGGGTCGCCACTTACATGGTACATAAATTCAAATACAACTTCTTAATATAATAAGCTATGGTATGCAATCGACATAAAGCGTGAGTTTGAATACAAATATTGTCTACTAGATATTATACAAACTCAAAAGGAGTCCTCATTACAACTATTATCACACTATTTCACACGAATAGTGAGGACTACTAATCTTATCCTCGGACCATTACTCCGTTCCCAGACTCGTCCGGCTATGTTCTCATTTCACAAAAGAAACGGTGAAAGAAAAAGGGTGAGCTCAACTAGCCCGATAAGAAATATTATGACTAAGATAATGCGAGAATAAATTATCATTAGCCTTCAACAATGATGTTAAGCGATAAAATACAATAGACAACGGTTTAAGCTTTGTGAATAAGCGATCCATTAAAAAGTCAGTAGAGAATAAAATCTACTATCTTTTAGGTTTTAAAGGTTTTCATCAATTTTATCGCTAAGACTCGGTTTAATGAATAAACCACAATATCTAATCATCCCTATACCACGGTCGAGGATTTTCATCAAATTATCAATGGTCATGACTATATCAAGAATCACCCCTGGTCATAATCATACCAAAAACTATCCATCAATGCATTACTGTGCCAATTGAGGACTTTTATCACATCATTTATAACAAGCCGTGATTATCTTAGAATGATCCACGGTCATAATCATACTAAGTTCATCTATGCACGTAAGCGAAGATAACATAATATAACATGAGGATGATGACAATGACATAATAATTGATAAAACAAGTTCAAGAATTATTTTATCCGAGAATTAATAACGTCAAATTGTCGACAAGATTTGTTTTGTAGAGTAAAATTCAAGAATGATCGGAAGAATATTTCCATGAAAAATCTTTGGATGAAACGCAAATATCGAGGATATTCTACTAATTTCATGGAGTATAAGTCAAAATTTTAACTTATTTGGGTATAATAAAGAATGGAATAACAAAAGAAATCACCGTGCATGCGGTACTTGCATGACGGAGTTATTCAAGCAGAATAATAATAACGGAACCGGTGGGGTGAAATTCACGCAAGCAGGATGATCCAACAGAATAATAAATCTTTGAATAATAAGCAATGGAACCGGTCGGTGTAAAACTTGAGACGAGGATATTCAGCGAGAATAATAAATGCGGAATAATAAAACAATGGAACCGAGGTTAGGTGTAAAACACACGAGACAGGATATTCAGCGAGAATAATAAAGAATGGAATAATGAAGAAGATCACCAAGTATAGGGATTAAGCAGATATCTGAGTTATTCAATGAGAATAAATAAGGATGGAATAACATAAGATTTCACCAGTATAGGGAATCCGCATATACGAGGTTATGTATAGGGTATACCACTTTTACTGAGTTATTCAAGCGAATAATAATGAATGGAATAACGGAGGATTTCACAGTATAGGGTATCTGGCGTATACGAGTTATTCCAATGAATAATAAAGAATGGAATAATGAAGTTCTCTTCATGAATACAAACGAATAATATCCCACTACGGTGACAAATAATACCACTACAGTAGTAAAGACCTTTGGATATCAAAGTAGTGAAGTGCGAATACTCTTCTTTCTTTTTCTCTATAGATTTTTCTCTCTATAGCCTCTCTATAATTTCTCTCTACAGAGTTTCAATTGAATTAAGTAAGAAAATAATGAAGGAATGAGCTTTATTTATAGGAAAATAGAATGCGTAGTAATTAATTCATGAGCGGTCCAGATTGATTTACTTTAATCGGCGGTCCATATTTAAAAGCAAAATCTTTTAAATAAAATATCATATATTCTATTTATATAAAAATATTTTCTTATCAAAAATTTGTCGCAACATCTATGCAATAAAACCATCTTATCGTAATAAAATATAATATATTTATTTATAGAATAACTTTAATAAAGTATTACATTTTATATAAAAGATGTTTACATTTTATTACGTTAATAATACGAATAAAACAAAGCGTCATTATCATTATAATAATTCATATTATTAATCGTGATAATGGAATGGTGAGTGACTTACTCACATAAGCATCGATAATCAATACTGGTGTCTTCTTGTACTGCAACCACGCGTATTCTTTGTACTTTACTTCTAGGAGTAGTTCAACGTGATCAAGCGGTAAAACTTTGTAGTTATTTGATAAAATATTTTTGTCGTTTTCTCGATCAAATGATAATTACATTCATGTGGTCCACCAATGATGATTGGTAGTTGTATGAATATTCTACGCTAAGCCGAATATTCCACGAGCCAATCGAATATAATATAACCACTTGCATACTTTTTGCAAAATTTATAAATCTACCCACAACTATAATATTATCTCAAATTCACACCATAATATTAAAAAATTATTTGATAAAATTTAAATTTTTATTGATAAAATCTGGGGTCTCACATTTTAGTTTCATGAATTAAAAAATTATTTAATACTATCGTTTAAGAATTAAAATTTGTATCAAATTTTATCACTATTTTTTTTATGAGAAGTTGAAAATTATTGTCTACAATGGATAAAATTTATTGGGACAATAAAAGAACAATGAGAGAAGTTAAAATAAATAATTTATTTTTAAAAAAATTTATAAACAATAAATAAATTAAAACACAATTTTTCTTTTTAAAATTCAATTATTATAAAATGGATATAATAATATAATGGTGTCCCGTTGTTTGACAAATTATTTGAGACTGTCACAGTTTCACTCGACACACACATTATAATCATTTTAAAAATATACTCCATCGGTTCTTTAATATAGATCGTTTTAAAAAAATATTTTTGTTCTTAAATATAAATCGTTTGAGAATTTCAAGTGAGCATTAATTACTTAGTTTTCAATATTACCCCAAGTAATAAATATAACTTTGGTTTTTTCACTATTTTTTGTCCAATAAATAACACTCTTTTTTAATACAAGGGCAATATAGACAATTGATAGTATATTTAATATTTTATAATTATTTCTTTAATACTTGTGCACAACTCTAAAATATTAAAATTGTATTATTATAGAATATTAGTATTATTTTATATTTATACAGAGACATTATGGGTTAAATAACTTTTTTTTAATGAACTAAATCTTAATTTACATCTACATCATCAAACCTTTTTTTTTTTCAATTAACTCGCTGAATTGCAATATTTTTTAAGAAAATCGCTTATGATCGTTAACAGAATTTATGGGTAGACCTGACAAACGGGTTGGGAAAGTGACGGGCGGATCAAAAAATAGGCGGCCAAAAAGGCTCGATTTTTACTGGGCCAAAATTCTACAGTCCTAAGCTCGGTTTGTGGCGGGTGGGTCGGGCCGACCCGCAGGTCTAAACCCATTTATGTCTATTTTATGTTATTTTTTGAGTTTGACCCAAACGAGTCAGGCAAAAAACGAACGGGCCAAAAAAACCCAAATTTTATTGGGCTAAAAAACTGCAACTCAAAATCCGGCGCGTGAACTTAGACTGCAGTTTGACAGGTCTATTTATGGGTGACACCACGTTGAATGCTTACATAGATTGTTCAGCTTCAGCACATAAAAACGTAGCGGTAATTACGTGTATTAAAATTAAGAAATATTTTTTTATACTACCAATTTACATTATTTGCATTCATTTCCTTTTGTCCCAATTTAATATTAAATAAATAAATAAAATATTTATCCTCCTCTTATGAACCACTACAGAAAGTCAGAAACTCCGCCGTTAGTCATAACCACCGTCATCATCTATAACAAATATGAAGGAAAGGGAAGAAAAATAAACAAATAAAAAAATAACAAGAAGAATTTTGAGTTCTGCTTTTGTAATAATGGGTAGATTGTCACTGATTTGGGTCTTGTTGCATAGGGCTGGTTTGATCACTCTTATACTAGGTTTGGATTAAAGTAATAAAAATAAAAATGGAATGAAAAAAATTATATTTAGTTGCAATTAGAATGGATTGAATTATTATTTTATTTTATTTAAAATTTTCAACTGAAATTTAATATTTTTGCCCAAAATTTTATATCCAAAGGTAATTTTTTTATCATTGAAATATGACAGTGTTAGGGGAGGAAGAGTATGAAATAATTCATTTTAATTAAAATGGAATGAATCATTTCAATCACCATTTCATTCTTTCAATCCAAATGGTAATAAACTACCAATATTTATTTTATTTTGATATTTACTAACTTTTAATTTATTTATTTTTACCAACATATTTATCTTTATATAATATCATATTTTAACTAATTATTCTTTTTATATCATACATTTTATAATTGTGAAGTTAAATATATTTTATTTGGTTGATTTCTTTCTATTATTTAATATGGTTAACTTGGTTGCCCAAACAAGAACTTTCCGAACAGCTCCCTTTCCGACCGACCTGTTGCCGAGGCCGAGGGTTTGATGGTTGTGGTTTTCTACGATTAACCTTGTAGGGGGAGCTCTGATGGTTAGGCATTATGTTTTGATCTTGTTTGGGGGTTTCGATGGCGGTTGGCTCCGGTTTGGTTGGCTCAAACATGGTTGGCTTCTTAATGATGTGTTTCTAGCTTTGGATGATGGTTTACAGGTCTGATAATTCCGTTATTAGACCTTGAATTGGCCTACCGAATTCTAGGGTTTGGGGTCCTATGATTCTGGCGTTTGTTTGTTCCGATCTGGGTTCAAGCAGTTCTTATTGCTTTATTTGTATTGCTTAGATTTGGAATTCTTGGTTGTAATAGTATCAATTTTTTGTTGTTCCTAACTGATTCTTGTGCTTTCACTTATTAATTTTCTCCGATTAAATCAGTTAGTGTGTTTTGATTTGGTCCTATTTTGGGGCCGGTTATTCCATCTTAGCTCTGTTTTGAGCATATGGTTAACGTGTGTTCTTCGAATCTGAGTGCTTGCTTCTATAGTTTATTTTTAAATTTTAGATTTGGATGTTCATTGCCGATTTCAATTGGTTTGTTTAGCCGGATTCTGGTGTGTATATGTTTTAACTGCTCTCTCCTCCTTTCTCATTTTGGTCTTGATATGAGTAGCTGGTTTGCTGTCTGGATCTGTGTTACTCCGATTATGCTGCCAGCTTTCATGGTGGTTCGTTGCCGCTTTATCTGTCGGTGGTTGTTTTGCTGTTCTGTTCTTTCGCCGGACGGTGGCTGCACTGGGCAGTGTGTTGCTGTTCTTGGACAACACAATTGGGGTCCACCCAATTTTAAAATGCTGATGTCTTTCGTTGGATTCACACGTGGGGTACTAATCAGGCTAATTTTGAGGCTCACGTGGGTTTTATTTTTATAGCTAATTTTTAGTTAAGCTAAATGTTGCCTAACCTCGGGTCGGGTTGTGAGGATGATTTCAATTAGGTTAGGCAATTGTTTTTCCTAGTCTCTGGGTGCTTTAACCTTGATATGATCTTTAATGTAATATCCGTGTTTTTGCATATTTATATACAAACAAATTTAGAAGAAAAAAAAATTATAGTTCAATGATATAAATAAATAAAAATTAATTCAGTGATATAAATATAAATTGAAATTAATTCAATGGAAAAAAGTGATTTAACCCTGAGACATGTTTTTTAATGATTTTTTTTTTAATAATTTGGGTGGAGAAATCAAACCTAAGCCTTTTACCAAAGAGGCCTAGAATATAGCTGAAGGGCTATTGGTAATTTTTTTAGTGAAAATTTATTTCTCAATATATCATAATTACATCTAAGAAGCAAGCGGGTAGGTAGCATGCAGGCGAATAGGGCCAAACTTATTTCGGGTTTTAACGGGTCATAAAATTTAAGCCTAAAGTCCGCCGGCCGAAGAATGTTTTATGCCTATTTTTTTTATATTTTTTGGGCTCAAGAGTGAGAGCAATGAGGTAAGACCATGGATAATTTGGGCAAAAAAAGGCCAATTTTTGATGAAAAAAATGCGCTACCAAAATGTAAGAGCCAAACTTTTATAAATAAAGATGAATTTTCTATAAATATTATTTTTGAATATTATGGAATAAATTTGATATAATGTTATAGTTGTGGGTAATATTTATAAATTTTGCAAAAGTATGCAAGTGGTTATATTATTCGATTGGTAAAGGGAATATTCGGTTTAGCGAGGGAATATTCGCATAACTACTCAATCATTGGTGGACCCTATAATGTAATTATTGTCGGATTGAGAAAGCGAAAAAAAATATTTTATTGAAATAACGGCGGAAGTTTTCTGGTTGATCTTGTTGAACTACTCTAGTAAAAAGTACGATGTCACGTGTGGTTGCGTAGTAAGCAGCGGTATTGATTATTGATCTTATGTGAGAAGTCAGTTTCGGTTTGATTCCATTATTATTCGATTAATAATATGAATTATTATAAGCGATAATGACGTTTTGTTTTATTCAGTATTATTAACGTAATAAAAGCGAAACATCTTTTATATAAAGCGTAATCTTTATTAAAGTTATTACATAAATAAAATATATTATATTTTATTATTATGCGTAGTATTGCGTAGTGTTTTGCGTAGTGTTTTGCGTGTAGTGTTGCATATATGTTTCAGCGTAGTAAAATGTTTTTATATAAATAGAATATATTATATTTTATTTAAAAGATTTTTCTTTAAATATGGACCGTCAGATTAAAAGTAAATCAATACAGGCCGTTTCATGGATTAATTACTATGCATTCTATTTTCTTATTAATGAAAGCTCATTCCTTCATTATTTTATTTAATTCAATTGAAACTGAAGCTAGAGAAAACTATAGAGAAAGAAGAAAAATATTCTCGCTACTTCACTTTCGCCAATATTCGGTTCTTCTAAGGTAGGGAATATTATTTGTTGCATCTCTTTCGTAAGGGTGTTATTCTTTCTTACTCATGAAGAAGCTGTTGTTATTCCATTCTTTATTATTACATTGGAATAACTTTGATCACGTGGTTTACCTATACTTGGTGACATTATTCTATTATTCTCATTGGAACATCACATGCATGTGTGTTTTACACGGGTTTGGTTCTTTCTTTATTATTCTGTTGGAACATCACATACGTGTGTTTTTTACGGGACTGGTTAAAATCTTTATCATTCTCATTGGAATATCCTATACGTGTGTTTTACACCGGATCTGGTTCCATCTTTATTATTCTGTTGGAACATCCCGCTTGGGTATTAATTTCACTTTCGACTGGTTCCAGTTATTATTATTCTGTTGGAATAACACTGTCATCGCAAGATCGCATGCGTGGTGATTTCTTTTGTTATTCCATTCTTTATTATACCCGGTTAGTTAAAACTTTGACTTCTATACTCCATGAAATTAGTAGAATATCCTCGATATTTGCGTTTCATCCAATGATCTTTTCATGGAAATATTCTTACGATCATTCTTGAATTTTACTTTACAAAGCAAGATCATATTGACAATTTGGACGTTAATAATTCTGGATAAAATAATTCTTGAACTTGTTTTATTGAATTCTTATATCATTGTCATCATCCTCATGTTTATATTTTTTAAAGTCATACGTGGCACAAGTGCATAGATGGACTTGGTATGATTATGACCGAGAGACTATTGGTAATAATCGTGGCGTAATGTTACAAACAAATGATGGTAAAAATCCTCGATTAGTAGTAGTGCATTGATGGATGAGTTGTTGGCATGATCATGACCATTAATGAATACACAACTATTCTTGGCGTGAGTGCATTGAATAATTGTGGTCGTGATATCTTAAAGAATATCCTTGGCGAAAGTAGTGCGGGGTGATTCGATGATGTGGATTATTTATTAAAAGTCGAGTCTCAATTTATAAAAATGATGAAAAAAAAACCTTTTAAATCATAAAAGATAGTAGATTTTATTTTCTACTCGACTCTTTTAATGGATTGCTTGTTCATTGCAGTTAAACTTGATGTTTATTATATTTTATCGGTTTAACATTGTTGAAGGCTAATGATAATTTATTACGCATTATCTTAGTCATAATATTTCTTCGGGCTAGTTGAGCTCATCCTTTCTTTCACTTTGTTCTCTTGTGAAATGAGAACATATTTGAGACGAAAGTCGGGAAGCGGAGTAATGGTCGAGAGAGAATAACATTAGTAGTCCTCACTATTCGTGAAATAGCGTGATAATAATTGTAATGAGGACTCCTTTTGAGTTTGTATAATATCAGTAGATAATATTTATATTCAAACTCTCGGTTTATGTCGTATTATACCCACAGCAGTTATATTAAGTAAGTTTATTTAAATTACATACCATGTATCCCGACTACCCAAGATGGGTGATGTATACCTAATTTTGGGGCGTCACATTGGTATCGAGCTTAGGATATGATCCACGGCTAAGATGTGAGAATAGTATTAGGAGGGAGAGGCAGGGAATACCTTCGTTAGTATGACCTACCTAAGTTTATGTCTTTATTTTATTGGTCGGTTAGGAATATAGGGATAATTTGTTACATGTCAATTAACCTTTTGTTTTGTGGCAGATGTCGAAAATGACATCCGAGAATGTTGAGAATAAGAATGGAGCACTGAGCGATCGTTGATTCGCCACATATCAATAATCATGATAATGTGCATCAGAATACTGACAATCCTCATGCAAACAACAACACCGACCAAATGATGAATGATCAAATGTTCAGAGGCTTATGCAATTTATGCAACAAAGAAAGTAGAGAAGCGACTCATCCCAAAACGTAGGTGGAAACACGGAAAACTCTCGGTGGTCACCGCTAAACAATTCAAGGAGCCTGGGACCACCGGAGTTTAAGGGAGCCAAAACCACTTCTCGGCGGAAGCATGGATAAAGCAGATTACCAAGATATTTGATGTCTTGGGATGCTCCGAGAGCAAAAGGTTCCTTTCACGCTTTATGTTGCGGAGAGGCAGACATCGGTGGAAATCAGTAAAACGACTCAACTTCTTTGTCATGAAGATATCTTGGGAGAATTTCAGAGTCATTCAACGACAAATACTTTTCACGAAAGTATTCGCCATGAAGGAGGTGGAGTTTATCAAGTTGGAACAAAACAATATGACCGTATCGCAATACGAGACAAAATTTGCGGAGTTATCACGATTTGCGTCCCACTTGGTGGATAATGAAGAAAGAATGGCGTGAATGTTTTTAAGAGGTTTGAAGTCGGAGATACGTCAACATCTTATTTCTCATAAAGCTGTGTTTGTATTCGAGGATGTTGTAAATAGGGCTCCGATTAGTGGAGAACGCAATAACGAAGTCAACGCAACTAAAAGAAAGTAATGCAAGAAATTATAATACCAAATGAGTAGTAGTCATCAAGCGGTGACAACAAGCGTGGAGGAAATCAACAGGCCAGATATGGTAACCACTTCGGTGGTAATCAGGGCCAAAACAATAAGAATGGACATTTCAAGAAACGGAGATTCAACAATGATGGAAAGACGTCAGCACCAACACCCGTTGTTAAGGAAGGAGAAAGACCACCTATCATATGCTTCAAATGCGGAGGAGAGGGACACATCGATCAAAGCTGCGCCACGCCAGTCAAAGCATGTTATAATTGTGGAAGAGAAGGTCACTTAGCTCGATTTTTTATTGCCATGTAAGACAAATTCAACTAGGATGGAGGCACCAAAGGCCGTACCGTAAAAGTCAAAACCCAGAATGCAAGGAGAGCGTTTGTTGTGACCTCCCAGAGAAGCAAGGAACCCGAATGAGGTCATCACGTGTAAGCTTATCATAAACTCTAATGAAGTCTATACTTTATTTGATACCGGTTCTACCCATTCTTTTATTTCTCCTACTTTGCGCTCATCGATTAAATTTGACTCAGGAGAAATTAGACTTTTGACTTATCTGTGGAAACTCAGGTTGGGAGAAACCTTCATTACATCCATTGTTTATAAGTCTTGTTTGGTTCAAATCGCACCTCACATTACCCGTCAATCTTATTTCATTAAAAATACTTGAATTTGGACGTGATTCTAGGATTGATTGGTTAACTACTTATCATGCAAAATTGATTATTTTCGTAAGGTTATTAGCTTTCATATTCTAATCAACCTATTATGCGAATTCAAATGACCAAACCATTAAAATCAATCACGGTCATCTCAAGCCATAAAGCTATTCGTTTATTGAAAAACGGATGTCAAGTTTTCTTAGCTCATGTCACGATTTAAACAAAAATAAATGGGTTTTGAACGATATTTCTATTGTTAATAAATTTCCGACGTATTCTCAAGAACTTCCGGCCTACCCCAGAAAGCGTGAAATTGAATTTTGTATCGACCTTGAACCCTAAGATAAAACCTATTTCCAAAGCCCCATATCAAATGGCTCTATTGAACTTCTTGAGTTAAAGACCCAACTGCAGGAATTGTTAGACATCGCTTTTATTCGCCCCTAGTACTTCCTCGGGGTGCTCTGCTCTATTCGTGAAGAAGAAAGATGGGAGTATCGCGATTTTGTATTGATTATCGGAGTTGAATCATGTCACCATCAAAAATAGGTATCCATTACCACGTATTGATGACTCGTTTGACCCGATAAGGAGCCAAATTCTTTTCAAAGATTGATCTTCGTTAGGATATCACCAATTGAAGATTAGAAATCACCGACATTCCAAAGCGGCGCCAGAACTCCCAGACGGGCATTATGAATTCCTAGTCATGTCCTTGGATCGAATTAATGCTCCCGCCGCCTTCATGGATATGATGAATGAAAGTATTCAAGGAATATTTAGATTACTTTGTGGTCGCCTTTATTGATGACATCCTTATTTATTCCAAAAGCCGTGAAGATCATGAAAGCAACACTTGAGGTCGACACTCCAAAAGCTTCGTGAATATAAACTTTATGTCAAGTCAAGAAATGCGAGTTCGTCTCAAGAAGAAGTAGCATTCCTTGGGCACGTGGTATCAAGTCATGGAATATCATTGACCCAACAAAGATCAAGTTATTCAAAGTGGGAACAACCTAAATCAAATGACCAAGTGACGTAGCTTTCTCGGTTTAATTTGGTTATTATCTGAGATTCAGTGGAAGGATTTTCTAATCGCTACTCCATCAAACTCGGTGACTCGAAAAAATACAAAGTTCGGTTGGGAGCGAAGAATGTGAGAAGAGTTTTCAAGAACTCAAGAGGAGACTTATTTCAAAGACTGCTCGACAATACCATCCGCTCAAAGGATTTGTCATCTGCAAGTGATGCTTCGGCAAAGGGTTGGGATGTGTTCTCATGCAACATGGAAATCTTATAGCTTTATGCCTCGCGACAACTCAAAGAATATGAGAGGAATTATCATACTCATGATCCGAGTTAGCAACATTGTCTTTGCACTTAAAATTTGGAGGCATTATTTCAGATGGGGAGAAAGTGGAAATCTTTACGGATCATAAAAGCCTCAAATATTTCTTCACTCAAAAGGAACTCAACATGCGATAAACGACGCTGGTTCGAATCATTGAAAGATTATGATCATCATCGTTAGGTTTGTAATATTCATGAAATCAATCAAATTGCAAAATTAATGCTAAGGCGTGTAAAATCGAGTTTAAAAAATTTACAAACCATATACCCGGATCACCCTTTATGCATAATTATTAATTAAACGAAAAAGATAAAGAATAAATCATACCCTGAAGATCGAGCTTCCTCAGTACAAGTTCACCTCCAAATCCTTTCAAGATTCAATCTTGAATCCATAGGGTTTGGTTCCTTCCTTCGATCAACGTTAGCCACCCAAATGTTTGGCCTCAGAGGTGATCCACCGAGGAAGAAGAAAATTCAAGAAGAAGGGTTGGTTGGCTAAACCCTAGTTTTTCTATCTCTATAGAAAAAGGTGTACTCTCCCAACAATTGGAATTATGTCGTATATGAAAAAAGTCAACCACCTCACCACCCATAATAAGACTTCTCTTATTAATAGATGTGGCAACCCACCTTAACAATTAAGGAATTGGGTTTTATTTAATTAATTAAATTCTTTTAATTAATTAAGCTCCCCTAATCTTATTAGGATAATTAATTAAAACTCCTTTAACTAATTTTCCTTCCTAATCCAATTAGGAATAATTGAGAGTACTTATATTAAATTAATTCCTAAACTCTTTTAGAAATTAAAATAATAATAATTGTAATAATATTAATAAGACTCTTATTAATTTATATTTAATATTTCTAAAATATTAAATAATAATATTAAGCTATTTAATTTATTCTATCACCATAGATTAAATTAAATATACATAACATATTATTACGATTATGCCATTAACTTCTTAAATAATTATTCTTCCTTTTATGGTGTGGTAACCTTTAGGTTCTCCATATTAAACCGGTTGTGAATAAATCAATTAGAATAATTCTAATCTTATTTAAATAAATAAATTAAACAATTAATTTATTTAAATAAATAATATTTATTCTACAATAGGGATAAGCCTCCTAGCGATCAACGACTTTCCGGATAATATAGATTTCAACATTAATCATTAAAGAACCTTTGAGTAAATAATTCTGCATAATTCAATCCTTCCACTATACAATGTGTGGACGCCCCAAAATAGGTATACATCACCCATTCCGAGTTGTCAATACATGGTATGTAAAACAACTACAACTTTATTACTACAACAAGAAAATGTGAGTTTAAATACAAATATTATCTTCTGTGCATAATATCTATACTCAAATAAATCCTCATCACATTTATTGATACATTATTTTACAAAATGGTGAGGACTACTAAACAATCCTTTCTAAAACCTTCATTCCATACCCCGACTGCACTCGCTATATTCTCGCCTCCCGAGAAGAATGGAACAAAAAGGAAAAGGTGAGCTCAACTAGCTCAAGAAAGAATATTATGACTAAGATAATATACAACAAATTATCGTTAGTCTTCAACAGGAAAAATTTAATAGAATACAATAGACAACAAATTTTAAATCAATATTCGCAATGGAAGTAATAATTCATTAGAAGAGTTAAGTAGAGAATGCAAACTACTATCTTCTATATATGAATTTAAAAGTTCATCGCTCATCTTTTATCCCTCAGAATATCAATCCATAAACATCTGAATCAAATATTCATCTTGCACTACTGTGCCAAAGATATTCATCACTTGGTCATGTTCATTTAAACACTGCTCATCTTTGCACATGTGCCAAAGATATTAATCAACCTACCATGTTCATCTCAACACTGCTCATCTTCGCACTACACTGTGCCAAAGATATTCTTCAGAATCATTCATCTTTGCACTATGTGCCAAAGATATTCAATAATATCATCATTTAAGACCGAGGATGATGAAAAATATTTTTAAAGAAACGAATCCAAAGGAAACAAAATGACAAGGATTAAGGATTAAGGATTCAGACTTTGTTTTATCCATGTTCAAAAATACCTCAAAATAATCATAGTGGTGTAAAATTCAAGAATGATCAAAACATGGATACAATCAAAGCTAGTATCCGTAATAGATGTTTTGGACAAAAGAAGAAATTTTATTTTTTAATGAATAGTGCCAGATCAGAATATACGTGAATAAAGGCCGATACGTGAATAAGAACTCGACACCAAAAGATGAAATTCCACAAAAACATTTTCACGCTTCATTAATAGTACTTGTGAATAAGAATCGTGAATAGTAACTCATGAATAGTAACTCGTGAATAGTAACTCATGAATAGTAACCCCGATATGAAAAGTTCCAAATTTGATAAAAGTTCCAACCAATATTTCAAAGATAATGATATCAAGAAATAATATCATTACGAAAAAAAATAATATCCCTTACCTCAAAGAATTAGTACTTGGAAGGAAAGGCTCAAGTGATGTCGAATGAAACTTGATCTTAATAAAGAACTCTCAAAGTATCTAAATACTCACAAAATACTCTAATAATATAGAGAGAGAAAGAGAGAAATCTTTGTTTCGTGTGATTTTCAATTCTAACTTAGCCCTCATTTATAGGAAAATGTTAGCCCGCCAAGGCATTTTTGACTCACACCGATGGTTTTACTCGCTACTATTGCCACCACCACATTTGAAATAAAATTCAGCACATTTCTTCACCAACCACAAGTGGGGCCCACTCAATTCTAGAATTTTCCACCAAAATCAATTATAACCCTAATTTCTCGAATCAATCACCTCTTAAAATTCATAACAAATCATTCGCTCATTTTAACTGTTCAAAATTTGTGGACATATACTCAACTTATGTATGTATAATATATCCAAAAATTACAACGATCCAACGGTCGGATTAAAAATTATAACTCACGCAATACATCGTAAAAATACCGATTTGATTTTTAATACCTCCATTCCAATAAAAATTATCGATAAAACACCTCAACATTAAATCATTCAATTATAACCACATAAAATAAATAAATCCATCGTTTATAAATATTTTCTTATCATATCAATAATTAATTATTCACAAATAATATTACGTAATCACAATTATGACAACCGTGCCGCTCCTCAGAAAGAGGGGCTTTCCGATAAGGATTTCTCCTCATCGGGCGCCGCAATTAGGTGACCAAACTCTCCTCGATGTAACTTTCTAGACATTGCCAATAATGCTATCTAATAATATTATTTAAATAATATGAATTATTGATCCGATAATGGAGATAATCGCAAAGTGACAATTATTGAACAACAATAATATAAAATATCAACGCAAAGAATTATCGAATCAATAAAATAAAATATTGAACAAGAATTATCGTAACAATTATCGAGTAAAGGCCTTCACGTAAGGATCAATAATTGATTCAATATCGCGGCAATACCGTGGTGCTATCATCGCAAGCAACCACGCCAGACATCGTATTTTAACCATAGGGTATTCCAACAATCTTAATTGTGAATAACTACGCCGTTATTTTTAACCAACTTATATTTGTCTTTTCTTCATCCAATCGCTTTTCACATATGGGCTCCACACACGGTCATAGGTCGCATTTAATATTCCTCGACAAAGATTTAATATTCCACGACCAAACGAATATTCAAACAACAATGAATATTTTATAACCACTTGCTTATTTTGAAATATTTCGTATTTTACCCTTAACTATCCACATTAATCAAATCAACCCTTACTATTTCAAAATAATAAATAAAGGAAATTCCTTTTTATTTAAAAAATTTTGGGGTCTTACATTAATGTCCCAATTAAATATAAGACATATGGAATTATCACAAGTCTTATTTTATTTAATTATATGTATTTCGATCCTTAAATGCACAACTCAAATAATGCAAATTAGAAACTCCTTTCTAATTTCATTTCTATATAACCAAGGACTCTTTGGGTTGTCATTTATCGAATCACATAGGACATTTTCTTCTTTTATTAGAAGTGGTAGATTCTTTATTGATCATACATTATCTCCATATACAACTTATTATACCCAAGCATACCCTTTGATATACCCTAAGGGTCTTAAGGAATAAGTCAAAGTATAACTCATCATACACAAGATACTATGATGATCTCAAGTCCAAGGATCACTCAGACTACTATCACTACTGTGAATTCCTATTGACAGCAAATAAAACTCCATTAGGTATTCCTTAGCGAGCCACGTTCAAAGTGAACTTATTCTCTAATAAGCACCTACATACTTGCTTTAGTGTGTTCCACACAAATGATCGTGAGAGATCAATCATCCTCATCCAACGAAAGCAAGAACGACGACGTACGTCAATCTATCCGGATTCACTAATCCCCAATTTAGTAATCCAACGATTGGGAACTATTTTAGTTTTAAGCTTTCTAAGAATTTAGATCTCATTAGAATGATCATCATCATTATTCTAAAAGCATTGCTTAAAACTATGGGTTTATCACATATTATAAAATAAAGATCATGTAGATAATTAAAAGCCTTTAATAAATTAATACTTTTTATTAATAAATGAATAAGATTGTTAAAAATATGCTTTATCATCAAACATGATTGGCTTCAGGTGCATACTACTTTCACATACCATCCAATACCATCTGGAAAAGCGAAGCGTGGTAGGTGGCGCATTGAGTAGAAGATCATATATGCAAGTATGAGTGCGTTATTTGTCAACCACAAAGGCCCATTTTGTGTGACTTGCAAAGGATGGAGATAGAGTTAAAGACTCAGGGGACGCGTGTGATGATAGCGAATATCTGAGTAGAACCGACTTTAATCGATAAAGTTAAAGTTGTTCAAGCTACGGACACTGGAGGTGATGCGTATGAGGAAGAAAGTGCAAGAAGGTCTTTATCTAGGAAGCAAGAATCGATGAAGAAGGAATACTTGAGTCAACTCCGGACTTTGTGTTCTAACGACCACGATTTAAAGTATAATATCATGATGGAGGCGCACAACACACCATTTGCAATCCATCTCGGGAGTACCAAAATGTATCATGATATTCGTCATACATTTTGGTGGAGCAATATGAAGAGAGAGATGTACTTTGTTTATCTCAAGGTGTCTAACTTGTCAACGAGTTAAAGCAGAGCATCAAGTACAAAAGGTCCATTGCAACCACTTGAAATTCCAGAATGGAAGTGGGAGCACATTACCATGGATTTCAAGTTCTTGGTCTTCTAAGGTTTCTCAAGGCATTGATGCGATTTGGGTCATTGTTGATAGATTGACCAAGTCTACGCTCATTTCTTACCGATACGAGAAACTTATACACTTGAACGTCTTGCTTCGTATGTACATAAGCGAGATTGTAAGATCGCATGGTATCCCAGTATCCATAGTTTTTTGATCGAGACCCAAGATTCACTTCACGATTTTGGGTTAGTTTGCAAAAAGTTATGGGCACGGACTTACGATTTAGCTCGGCATATCATCCTCGGACAGATGAGACGATCGGGAGGACTATTCAAACTCTTTAAGATCTATTAAGACTCTGTGTCCTTGATTTCAAGAGGGAGTTGGGACAAGTTCTTACCATTGGTGGAGTTTTTCTACAACAAACAGTTATCAAGCAAGTATTGGCATGGCTCCATTCGAGCGTTGTATGGAAGAAAGTGTCGTTCTCGGTATCTTTGGGATGAGGTGGGTGAAGCAACGTTGTTGGGCCAGGAGTTGAATGCATATGACTACGGAAAAGATTCAAACGATCCGACAACGTATAAAAACCTCACAAAATCGACAAAAAGAGTTATCTGCCGATCTTCATCGAAAGGACGTGGAATTCGATATAGGAGATCGTGTGTTGTTAAGAGTTGCTCCATGGAAAGGAGTTACAAGATTTGGAAAGAGAGAAAACTTAATCCTCGATTCATCGGTCCATTTTAATCCTCGATCGAGTAGGAAGGCGTGGCTATAGACTCGCTTTTCTGTAAATATGTCTCGTGTTCATAACGCGTTTTTCACATATCCATATTACGTAAATATGTGAAAGACCGAACCATATTATTGAGTTAAACCAGGACGAAATAGCGGAAGATTTGGCGTATGAAGAGGTTCTGTTCAAATTTTGGATAAGAAGGAACATATTCTACGCTCCAAGGTTATACCTCAAGTCAAAGTTTTGTGGAGGAACCACGATGTTGAGGAAATGACTTGGGAGTTAGAATCGAAATGAAATCAAGGTATCCTTACCTCTTGACATACCAGTCGTACCCTAAATTCGAGGGCGAAATTTCATAAGAAGGGAGGTTGTAAGACCCGACTTTTATAAATAAAGATGAATTTTCTATAAATATTATTTTTGAATATTATGGAATAAATTTGATATAATGTTATAGTTGTGGGTAATATTTATAAATTTTGCAAAGTATGCAAGTGGTTATATTATTCGATTGGTGGGGAATATTCGGTTTAGCGAGGGAATATTAAATACAACTGGCTCAATCATTGGTGGACCCTAGCGAAATTATTGTCGGATTGAGAAAGCGACAAAAATATTTTATTGAAAAATAACGGGAAGTTTTTCTGGTTGATCTTTGTTGAACTACTCGGTAGTAAAAAATGCGATGTCGTGTGGTTGCGTAGTAGCTACGGTATTGATTATTGATGCTTATGTGAGAAGTCACTCGGTTTGATTCCATTATTGTCGATTAATAATATGATTATTATTATAAGCGATAATGACGCGTTTTGTTTTATTCGTATTATTAACGTAATAAAATGCGAAACATCTTTTTATATAAAGCGAGAATACTTTATTAAAGTTATTCTATAAATAAAATATATTATATTTTATTATGCATAGTGTTGCATAGTGTTTTGCATAGTGTTTTATATAGTATTGCATAGTGTTTGCATAGTAAAATGTTTTTTATATAAATAGAATATATTATATTTTATTTAAAAGATTTTGCTTTAAATATGGACCGTCAGATTAAAGTAAATCAATCGGGACCGTTCATGGATTAATTACTACGCATTCTATTTTCCTATAAATAGAAGCTCATTCCTTCATTATTTTCTTACGAATTCATTTGAAACTCTGTATAGAGAAAGCTATAGAGAGAAAAGAAGAAAAGTATTCGCTACTTCACTTTGCTAATATTCAGTTCTTCTAAGGTAGGGAATATTATTTGTTGTACTCGTAAGTGGGTGTTATTATTCTTTCTTATTATTCATGAAAGAACTGTTGTTATTCCATTGCTTATTATTCTGTGGAATAACTCAGAAGCGTGGTTTACCCTATACTTGGTGACATTCTTCTATTATTACATTTGGAACATCACATACGTATGTGTTTTACCGGGACTTGGTTCCGTCTTTATTATTATTACATTGGAACATCCTTTGCGTGTGTTTTACAGGACTGGTTAAAATCTTTATTATTCATTGTTGGAACATCACATGCGTGTGTTTTTTACAGGACACGGTTAAAATCTTTATCATTCTGTTGGAATATCTATCATGTGTTTTTACCGGATCTGGTTCCATCTTTATTATTTTGTTGGAACATCACATCGATTGTGAATTTCACGACACGATTAGATTATTATTATTACATTGGAATAACACATCATCACAATCTTTGCATGCATGGTGATTTCTTTTGTTATTCCATTCTTTATTATACCCAGTTGGTTAAAACTTTGACTTTATACTCCATGAAATTAGTAGAATATCCTTGATATTTGCGTTTCATCCGATATCTTTTCATGGAAATATTCTTACGATCATTCTTGAATTTTACTCTACAAAGCGATATCATATTGACAATTTGGGCGTTAATAATTCTGGATAAAATAATTCTTGAACTTGTTTTATTGAATTCTTATATCATTGCCATCATCCTCATGTTTATATTTTTTTAAAGTCAATACATGGCTTGTGTAGTGCATAGATGGACTTGGTATGATTATATTTAGAGACTATTCGGTGTAATCATGGTAGTAATGTTACAAATGATGTGGTAAAAATCCTCGATTAGTAGTAGTGCATTGATGGGCCGATTGTTGGCATGATCATGACCATTAATGAATACACAACTATTCTTGGCCCGTAGTGCATGAATAATTGTGGTCGTGATCTTAAAGAATATCCTTGGCCGTAGTAGTGCGGGGTGATTCGATGATGTGGATTATTTATTAAAGTGAGTCTCGACTATAACGATGATGAAAAAACCTTTTAAATCATAAAAGATAGTAGATTTTATTTTCTACTTGACTCTTTTAATGGATTGCTTTATTCGGCTATTGATTAAACTTGATGTTTATTATATTTTATCGGTTTAACATCTTTGTTGAAGGCTAATGATAATTTATTACGCATTATCTTAGTCATAATATTTCTTCTTGGGCTAGTTGAGCTCACCCTTTCTTTCACTTTTCTCTCTTGAAATGAGAACATATTTGGGACGAAGTCGGGAAGCGGAGTAATGGTCAGAGAATAGCATTAGTAGTCCTCACTATTACGTGAAATAGTGTGATAATAATTGTAATGAGGACTTTTTTTTGAGTTTGTATAATATCTAGTAGATAATATTTGTATTCAAACTCACGTTTTTTATGTCGTATTATACATACAGCAGATTATATTAGTAAGTTGTATTTAAATTTATGTACCATGTATCGACTACCCAAGATGGGTGATGTATACCTAATTTTAGGCGTCGCACAAAACCCATTTTTTCATGTATATGAAATATCATTATGCGTGGTTTGATTTCGTTTGCCAGGTCTAATCATAATAAAGTAAGGTGGTGTTTGTTTGTGTCTGAATACCTCTTAATTCATCTGTATTTAGTTCGATCAAAGGCAAATCTTATTTGCTTAAAAAAAATTCTCTTAATGCCTCTTAATCGTTAAGACGGAAACTCAAATCTTAACTATTAAGAGTTGCCTCTTAATACTTTATTTAAAATTTATGGACAAAAATAGCCTCAATAAATTTTGTACTCCTTTAATTTCAAATTTTAAAATCATTAAAATAAAATTTTTAAATAACTAAGAGGGTTAAAATGGTAAAATAGTGTCATTTAAATATTTTATACTTTTAATTATCAAATAATTTTTAGATTCAAATGATATAATTTATTAAAATATATTAACCATTAAAATCTTAATTACTTAATTTTATTAAACATCATCTAAGTCTATAATAAATGTCTAATCAATAGGAGGTGAGATTTAATCGGTGAAGGAATCTTTTAAACAATATGTTTATCGTAATTTTGTTTTACTAACACTTTATTCTTTCATAAGTCTCTTTATTATTAGGTGGGTCTCCCTTATCAAAAATTAATTGTTTGCCCAGTGTGTAGGTGCACGCACAAATATATATACATGGAAACTGATGATTTTTTTAATATTTTTACATAAAATCGTCTTTATAAATCTTATAACGATAATTTTTGAGGTCATATTATATATTTTTAACTATATTTTCATATAAAAATATTATATGAAAATATCAATTTTCTATATACAAAATAGACACTTGAAAAAAAGCCCTAAGGCTCCATTTGGATAAATCCATAGATTTTAAATAAATAAATTTTTGTAAAAGAAAAATGTTTATCGATAGATTTAAAATAAATTAATATACAAAGAAAGAAAAATCTATTATTTCATATGTTTCAAAATTAGAGATCACAATTAAATTTTTAGGTTAAACGACGAATATATATTAATAGATTCTTTGGGTATTTGATTATTAGTAATAAAAAATAATTTAGTTGAAAATATGTAATTCTTTGGTAATTGATATTGTGATTGTTTGATATGAATTCAAGATTATTAAATATATTTTTTCTAATATTGATTTTGTAAGACCCTAACATATTATAAATGAATTTGAATTTCCTCTATTTATTATTTTGAAATAGTAAAGGTTGATTTGATTAATGTGGTTAGTTATGGGTAAAATGCATAAATATTTTAAATAAGCAAATGGTTGTAAAATATTCATCATTTATTAGGAGAATATTCGTTTGGTCGTGGAATATTTTGTGAATATGTCGTGAAGGAATATTAATAATAAGAAATGACAGTATATTCTTTGCGATTTGTTTAATTAATAAATTATTAATAAATGAAATTTATTTTCCTCTATTTATTATTTTGAAATAGTAAGGGTTGATTTGATTAATGTGGATAGTTATGGGTAAAAATCATCAAATATATTTGAATAAGCAAGTGGTTATAAAATATTCATTATTATTGGGGAATATTACGTTTTGGTCGTGGAATATTAAATCTTTGTCGGGGAATATTAAAAATGCGGTGGCTTGATCTTTTATGGGCCCATGCATGTGAGGAAGCGATTGGATGAAGAAAAGCGACAAATATAAGTTGTTTATAAATAACGGCGTAGTTATTCACAGATTATCTTGTTGGAATACAAATTGGTTAAAAAACACACTTGTCTGGCGTTGTTGAGCGGTAGCTTTGCGGTATTGCACCAATTATTGATTCTTACGTGAAGGCACTTTTCGATAATTATTACGATAATTCTTATTCGATATTTTATTTTATTGATTGATAATTCTTTGCGTTGATATTTTATATATTCTTGTTGTTTGATAAATTGTCATTACGGTATTTTCCATTATCGAAGCAATAATTCATATTATCTGAATAATATTATTAGATACATTATTATTGATGATGTCTAGAAAGTTACATACAGGAGAGGTTTGGTCACTTTAATGCGCCCGATGAGGAGAGATCTTATTGGAAGCCCCCTTTCACAGGAGCGGCTGGTTGCGATCTTGTGATTCTGTAATATTATTTGTGAATAATTAATTATTGATTTATATGATGAGGAAAATATTGATTTTATGTGGATATAGATGGAGAAAATTTTTAATGTGACAATTGTTGAAAATTAATATTTTATCTTTTTACGATAAAATAATTCATTTAAATATATTATATTAATAATATATTAATGGTGATATTTTATAATGAATGTGGGATATATGAGTATATGAGGAGGAAGAGTAGTTTTTTTGTGGCATTAAATGTTTAACACATATTTTTGTGTGTTGGTGGACCCCATTATTGGTAGAAATTTGATTATAGCTTTTGTAAAATCGTTGGTTTGTGGATTTGGTCAATTTACATTTGGAATTTGGAAAAACTTTCTTACGCAAAGTTGTAGAAATTGAATTTCCTATAAAAAAAATCGAGATTTGAATTTTTCGATAAAAGGGCTATTTATTATGAATTATTGAAGTTAGTTCAAAATAATTGATTTTTGGAAGTTTAAAATTTTTAAATAAGAAAAAACGTTTTTTTGTTTTTGTGGGCCTCATTTAACATGTGTTAAGTTTTTGATTTGAGATTCAAAAGGTGGTAGTATGAAAATTATATATATATATTATTATTATATTAAATTTTCTACTTTGGTGTTCTAGCATTTTTTCTATAAATAGGGTCTTGGGTTAGAATTGAAAATCACACACGAAGCTGAAGTTTTCTCTCTCTATATTATCGGCGTATTCTTGTGAGTATTTTGAGTATACTTTGAGTATTGCTATCTGGTCTGAGTTCAAGTCATAGCTTTATATCAGGTGTTTTATTTAGAAATCTTGTCTTTCGAGGTAAGGGATGTTATTTTATTCGAAAATGATATTATTTCTTGATATCATTATCTTTGAAATATTGGTTGGAAATTTTTATCAAATTTGGAACTTTTTCATATCGGGGTTTCTTATTTATGAGATTCTTATTCACGAGTTCTTATTCATGAGATTCTTATTCACGAGTTCTTATTCACGATTCTTATTCACGAGTCTTATTATTATTGAAGCGTGAAGATTTTTTTTGTGAAATTTCTATCTTTTGGTGTAGATTCTTATTCGCGTATCGACCTTATTCACGTATCTGACACTTTATTCACGAATCTGACCTTTATTCATAGAAAAATGAAATTTCTTCTTTTTGTCAAAATATCTATTATGGATACTAGCTTTGATTGTATCCATGTTTTGATCATTCTTGAATTTTACTCCCTCTCGATTACTTATGAAGTATTTTTGAACTTGGATTGTTTAAAATCTGAATCCTTAATATTTGTTCTTTTTGTTTCCTTTGGATTCGTTTTCTTTAAAATATTTTTCATCATCCTCGGTCTAAATGATGATATTCTTGAATATCTTTGGCTTTTGTAGTGCAAAGATGAATGATTTCTTGATGATGAATATCTTTGGCGTAGTGTGAAGATGAGCAGTGTTGAGATGAACATGACCTCTTGATTAATATCTTTGGGCGTAGTGCAAAGATGAGCAGTGTTTAGATGAACATGACCCGGTGATGAATATCTTTGGCTGTAGTGCAAAGATGAATATTTGATTCGGATATATATTGATTGATGTTACGAGGGGATAAAATATCGACGATGAACTTTTAAATTCATATATAGAAGATAGTAGTTTGCATTCTCTACTTAACTCTTCTAATGAATTATTATTTTCATTGCGAAGATTGATTTAAAAGCGGTTGTCTATTGTATTCTATTAGATTTTTTCCTGTTGAAGACTAACGATAATTTGTTGTATATTATCTTAGTCGTAATAATATTCTTCTTGGGCTAGTTGAGCTCACCCTTTTCCTTTTTGTTCCATTTTTCTTCTCGGGGGGCGAGAATGTAGCGAAGTCTTAGTCGGGGTATGGAATGAAGGTTTAGAGAGAGTTGTTTAGTAGTCCTCACCATTTTTGTAAAATAATGTATAAATAATTATGATGGGGATTTATTTGCGTGTGGATATTATCTAGATGGCAATATATTGTATTTAAACTCACATGATATATATATGTTTATCGTATTTTTTACGACAAATGTATTAATAAAGTTGTAGTTATTTACGTACCATGTATTTGGCGACTCGAGAATGGGTTGGATGGAATGGACCTATTTTGGGGGCGTCGCGGTTGGTATCGAGCTTAGGGATATGATCTCTGGCGGAGATCGGGGAAT
Source organism: Panax quinquefolius (assembly GCA_020205615.1). Classification (NCBI taxonomy): domain Eukaryota; kingdom Viridiplantae; phylum Streptophyta; class Magnoliopsida; order Apiales; family Araliaceae; genus Panax; species Panax quinquefolius. The sequence goes on along the minus strand of CM035153.1, from coordinate 150,220,707 downwards.
AGAACTAGGAGGGGAGGCAGTAAATCCCCTTGTTAGTGTGTGTCTACTAAGCTTATTTGTTAGTTGGTTAGTATATAGGGATATTATGTGATATATTGATTTCCTTAATTAACCCTTGTTTTATGGCGGTATTTGAGAATGTCGTGAGAATATTAATGATGGAGTAAATGAGGCCAGTGGAGATGCTGTCTTTACCAGCGAGGAGAGCGTCTGACTGTGGTGGCAATGTACCTCTGTGAACAACACCTGCTTTGGCGAGATGATGAGCGAGGGGATGTTTAGAAGCTTTTTGCGAGTTCATGCAAAATCAGACGAGGAGACTTCGTGTTCAAAATCTGAGGAGGAAATGATAGCAATTCACGGGTGGTCACGTGGCGCGATTGAAAAGTTGGGACCACGAGAATTGCAGGAAAGCGGATCCGATTAAAGGCGGAGGCGTGGGTCAAAACAAATTACAAGATATTCGATGTCTTGGGATGCGGAGAACAGAAAGTTCCATTCGCTACTTTTATGTTAAAGTGGCGAGTGATTCTTGGTGGGAATCGTGAAGCGTACCCATCATTTGCTTTTCGGCATATATCGTGGGAGCGTTTTGAAGCAGTTCGATGACAAGTACTTCCTGAAAGTATCGTCGTATATGAAGGAAGTGGAGTTTATTAGGCTGGGCGAGAATAACATGGCGGTGTCGATGCGAGGCGAAGTTAGCGGAGTTATCGAGTTTGCACCTCATTTGGTGGAGAATGAGGAGCGTATGGCGGATGTTTACGAGAGGTTTGAAAACGGCGTCGTCGATATCTCATTTCTCATAAATTTTCTCTCTACCGAGGATGTTGTCAGCGGGGCTCGGTTGTTAGAAGCGAGATACTTGAAATACGTTCAATGGGGACCATAACCGAGGATCATCTAGAAGATAGCGATCATCGAGAATAGCGATAACCGGCGGAGAAAGAAGAATACGGACAAAAGCGGTAACCACTCTGGTGGTAATCGTGGCCATGAAAATAGAAAAAGCGAGTCGGGAGGAGATTTTAAAAAGGAGAGATTCAACAACGACGACCGTGTGAAGCGGCGTCGGCGATATGATGTGGCTGGTTCGAGGAGGAGAAAGACCACCGGTCGTATGTTGTTAAATCTTGGGGAAAAGAGGACATATCATTAAGCGCCTAGCAGTTTAAGGTATGCTATAATTGTGGAAAAGAAGGACATATCGCTTTCGAGTTATGCGATATCGAAACCCGATCAGTGGGAATGGTGACTCGAAAAGGATGTCCGAGAAAAGTCAAAGTCAGCGGTTCTGGAAGGCGTTTGTCGTGGCCGGTCAAAATCGAGGAAACGACGAAGTTAGCGCAGGTTAGTTAATTATAAATTCTTGCGAAGTTTATACCTTACTGAATCTGGGTTCTACCCATTCTTTTTTCTCTCTCTTGCTTGCGCTCAGCGTTTGAACTTGACTACGGAGAAATTAGACTTTGACTATTTATGGAGACTCAGTTGGGAGAAACTTTCATTACATCAGTTGTTTAGAAATCTTGCTTGATGGGTTGGCACTATCACATTACACATTAACCTTATTTCTATAGAGATATTTGCTTTTGATGTGATTTTAAGGTTAACTACTCATCGTAGAAATTGATTACTTTTCGTAAGGTTGTTAGTTTTCATATTCTAAGCAACTTTGTTATTGAATTCAAGCAATCAAACCATTGTAGTCAAACATTTTTCATATCAAGCCATGAAGTCGTTCGTTTATTACGGATGTCGAGTTTTCTTAGTCCGTGTTATGGATTTGAATAAAAGACACGTCGATTTGAATAATATTCTGTTGTTATTGATTTTTCTGGCGTATTTCTGAAGAATTTCTTGGCTTACTCCCAAAGCTTTGATATTAAATTTTGTATCGACTTTGAACCGGTACAAAACTCATTTCTAAAATCTCATATCGAATGGCTCTATTGACTTGAGGAGTTAAAATTCAACTATAAATTTGGTACTGAGCCTTTATCTGGTGACTTCTTTTGTGGAATGCAAAGAAGCGGACTCTCTCGTAGGGGACACCATATTAGATGCGATAGTAAAGCGATAGGTGTCATTGTAGCGTCTTATCGAGGTTGGGATATGAGTCGCGATTGAGAACAACCTAAAGTCGGTAATCGAAATCGTAGCTTCTGAGGCTTAGTTGGTTATTATCGGAGATTCGTTGAAGGATATTCTCGAATCGCTATATTCCATTCTTATGGTGACTCGTAGAGATACAAAATTGAATGGAAGCGAGGAATGTGGGAAGAGCTTGAAGAACTTCGAGAGGAGACTCATTTGACACGTATTACGACCATGCCATCTGGAAAAGCGAGCGTGGTGGTGGCGTGTTGAGTAGAAGATCGTATACAAATCTGAGTGCGATATTGTCAAAGACTCATTTCAGTATAATTTACAAATAATAGAGATGGAGATGAAAACTCTAGGTACCCGCGTGATGATATCTGAGTATAATCGACTTTAATCGATAAAGTTAAAATTTATTGAAAGCTACTATGGCGGGTGATGAATTTGAAGAAGGAGGTGCGAAGTTGTTATTTCAAAAGCGAGAATCGGTGAGGTGAGAAAGCTCGAACCTTGATTTATTAATCCATTTGAAATTCTCGATCGAATAGGGGCTGTGGCCTATAGACTCGTTTTTACCGCCTTAAGTATAATGGCGTGTTCGCGCGTTTTTCACGTATCGATGTTACGTAAATATGTGGACTGACCGAACCACGTCATTGAGTTAGAAGTTAGACGAGATAATAGTAGAAGACTTAACGTCACGAGGAGGTACTGTCAAGATCTTGGATAGGAAAGAACATGTCCTATGTCTGGGGGTTATACCACAAGTTAAAGTTTTTGTGGAGAAACCATCTTATTGAGGAAATGACACGGGAGTTGGAAGCGGAAATGAAAGCGAGGTATTCTCATCTTTTTGAAACACACACCGAGTCGTCGTCGATTTAGAGGACGAAATTTCATAAGGAGGGAGGTTGTAAGACCCCAAATTATTAATAAATGAAATTTATTTTCCTCTATTTATTATTTTGAAATAGTAAGGGTTGATTTGATTAATGTGGATAGTTATGGGTAAAAATCATAAATATTTTGAATAAGCAAGTGGTTATAAAATATTCATTATTGTCGGGGAATATTCGTTTGGTCGTGGAATATTAATCTTTGTCGGAGAATATTAAATATGACAGTGCTTGATCTTTTATGGGCCCCATGCTTGAAGCGATTGGATGAAGAAAGCGACAAATATAAGTTGTTTATAAATAACTTGGCGTAGTTATTACAGATTATCTTGTTGGAATACCGGTGGTTAAAACACACTAATCTGGCGTTGTTGAGCAGCTTTGCGGTATTGCACCAATTATTGATTCTTACGTGAAGAAGGCACTTACTCGATAATTATTACGATAATTCTTATTCGATATTTTATTTTATTGATTAATAATTCTTTGCATTGATATTTTATATTCTTTGTTGTTTTGATAAATTGTCATTACGGTATTTTCCATTATCGAGCAATAATTCATATTATCTGAATAATATTATTGGATAACATTATTGGCGATGTCTAGAAAGTTACATCTAAGGAGAGGTTTGGTCACTAATTGCTTGTAGATGAGGAGAAATTCTTATTGGAAAGCCCCCTCTTTCTGAGGAGCGGCACAGTTTGCCGATCTTGTGATTCTGTAATATTATTTGTGAATAATTAATTATTGATTTATATGATGAGGAAAATATTGATTTTATGTGGATATAGATGGAGAAAATTTTTTAATGTGACAATTGTTGAAAATTAATATTTTATCTTTTACGATAAAATAATTCATTTTAAATATATTATTTTAATAATATATTAATGGTGATATTTTATAATGAATGTGGGATATATGAGTATATGAGGAGGAAGAGTATTTTTGTGGCATTAAATGTTTAACACATATTTTGTGTGTTGGTGGACCTGATTATTATTTGAAATTTGATTATATACTTTGTAAAATCGCTTGGTTTATGGATTTTGGTCAATTTACATTTGGAATTTGGAAAAACTTTCTTACAAAGTTGTAGAGAATTGAATTTCCTATAAAAAATCATGAGATTGAATTTTTCTGATAAAAGGGCTATTTATTATGAATTATTGAAGTTTAGAAGCTCAAAATAATTGATTTTTGGAAGTTTAATTATATTTTAAATAAGAAAAACGTTTTTTTTTGTGTTTGGTGGGCATCTCATTTAACATGTGTTAAGTTGCTTTGAATTCAGATGATTCAAAAGTGGCGTAGAAAAATTATATATATATATTATTATTATATTAAATTTTCTACTTTGGTGTTCTAGCGATTTTTCTATAAATAGGGTCTTGGGTTAGAATTGAAAATCACACGAAGCTGAAGTTTTCTCTCTATATTATCGGCGTATTCTTGTGAGTATTTTGAGTATACTTTGAGTATTTGCTCTACGGTGTGAGTTCAAGTCATGCTATATATCAAATTGTTTATTAGAAATCTTGTCTTTTCGAGGTAAGGGATATTTTTTTATTCGAAAATGATATTATTTCTTGATATCATTATCTTTGAAATATTGGTTGGAAATTTTTATCAAATTTGGAACTTTTTTTATGGGAGTTCTTATTCATGATTCTTATTCATGAGTTCTTATTCATGAGATTCTTATTCATGATTTCTTATTCACGATTCTTATTCACGAGTCTTATTCATGAAGCGTGAAGATGTTTTTTTGTGAAATTTCTATCTTTTTTGTGGATTCTTATTCGCGTATCGGCCTTTATTCACGTATCTGACACTATTATTCACGAATCTGACCTTTATTCATAGAAAAATGAAATTTCTTCTTTTTTGTCAAAATATCTATTATGGATACTAGCTTTGATTGTATCCGTGTTTTGATCATTCTTGAATTTTACTCCACTATGATTACTTATGAAGTATTTTTGAACTTGGATTGTTTAAAATCTGAATCTTAATCCTTAATCCTTGTCTTTTTTTTTCTTTGGATTCGTTTTCTTTAAAATATTTTTCATCATCCTCGGTCCTAAATGATGATATTCTTGAATATCTTTGGCACATAGTGCAAAGATGAATGATTTCTTGATGAATATCTTTGGCGTAGTCTGAAGATGAGCAGTGTTGAGATGAACATGACCTCTTGATTAATATCTTTGGCGTAGTGCAAAGATGAGCAGTGTTTAGATGAACATGACCGGTGATGAATATCTTTGGCACATGTAGTGCAAAGATGAATATTTGATTCGGATATATATTGATTGATGTTCTGAGGGGATAAAATATCGACGATGAACTTTTAAATTCATATATAGAAGATAGTAGTTTGCATTCTCTACTTAACTCTTCTAATGAATTATTATTTTCATTGCGATTATTGATTTAAAAGCTGGTTGTCTATTGTATTCTATTAGATTTTTTCCTGTTGAAGACTAACGATAATTTGTTGTATATTATCTTAGTCGTAATATATTCTTTCTTGGGCTAGTTGAGCTCACCCTTTTCCTTTTTGTTCCATTTTTTCTTCTCGGGAGGCGAGAGAGCGAGATATAGTGGAGTCTTAGTCGGGGTATGGAATGAAGGGTTAGAGAGAGTTGTTTAGTAGTCCTCACCATTTTTGTAAAATAATGTATAAATAATTATGATGGGGATTTATTTGGGTGTGGATATTATGCAGAAGCAATATCGTATTTAAACTCATTTATATATTTATATTTTGTTGTAATAATAAAGTTGTAGTTATTTTACGTACCATGTATTTGGCGACTCGAGAATGGGTTGGATGGAATGGACCTATTTTGTATTATATTTTAATAATATAATAATGGTGATATATTTACAATGAATGTGGGATATATGAATAAATGAGGAGGAAGAGTATTTTTGTTGCTTAAAATATTTAAAACATTTTTCATGTTTGTGTGGACCCCATTTCTTGGTTGAAATTTGATTATAGCTTTTGTAAAATCGTAAAGTATGTGGATTTCGATCAATTTGATTTGGAATTTGGAAAAACTTTCTTACGCAAAGTTGTAGATAATTAAATTTCCTATAAAAATAGACATAAAATTCAAAAATTTTTCTGATAAAAGGGCTATTTATTATGAATTATTGAAGTTAGAAGTTAGAAATAATTGATTTTAAAGTTTTAATTATTTTATTTAAAAAACGTTTTTTTATTTTTGTGGGTATCATGTAACATGGGTTGTGGTAAATTTGAAATTGTTGGTAAAGTATGGAAGTTAAGAAAGTTTTATATAATATATTATTATTATATTAAATTTTACTGCTTTGGTGTTCTAGCGATTTTCATATAAATAGGGTCTTAGGTTAGAATTGAAAATCACGAAGAAACTAAATTTTTTTTCTCTATATTATCGGCGTATTCTTGTGAGTATTTTGATACTTTGATTGTTCGGTGCAAGTTATATCTACTTTATATCGAATTTCCTTCAACACTATATCGAGGTAAGGATGTTATTTTTTCTCAAAAATGATATTATTTCTTGATATCATTTTTTGAAATATTGGGGAATTTTTTTTTTAAAATGATATTATTTTTTATTAATATTCATTATTCTTATTAGGAATATTGGTAAAAATTCACGAAGCGTGAAATTCTTGTGAAATTTTTATCTTTTGGTGTGGTTCTTATTCACGCATATGTCGGCCTTTCACTATTCACGTATCTGATCTTTATTCACGAATATACTTTATTCACGGAAAAATTAAATTTTTTTTTTTATCCAAAATATCTATTATGGATACTAGCTTTGATTGTATCCATGTTTTGATCATTCTTGAATTTTACTTCACTATGATTATTTATGAAAGTATTTTTGAACTTGGATAAATTTAAAATACGAATCCTTAATATTTCCTTGTTCTTTTGTTTCCTTTGGATTCGTTTTTCTTTAAAATATTTTTCATCATCCTCGGTCTAAATGATGATATTATTGAATATCTTTGGCATGTAGTGCAAAAGATGAATGATTTTCTTATGAATATCTTTGGCCGTAGTAGTGCAAAGATGAGCATGTGTTGAGATGAACATGATCAAGTGATGAATATCTTTGAATATCTTTGGCGTAGTAAAAGATGAATATTTGATTCAAGATATATATTGATTGATGTTCTGAGGGGATAAAATATTAATGATGAACTTTTAAATTCATAGATAATAGATAGATTTTCATTTCTACTTAACTCTTACAATGAATTATTATTTTCATTGCGAATATTGATTTAAAACTTGTTGTCTATTATATTTCTATTAGATTTTTCCTGTTGAAGACTAACGATAATTTGTTGTATATTATCTTAGTCATAATATTCTTCTTGGGCTAGTTGAGCTCACCCTTTTCCTTTTTGTTCCATTTTCTTCTCGGGAGGCGAGAATGTAGCGAAATCTTAGTCGGGGTATGGAATGATGGTTCTAGAGAAGTTGTTTAGTAGTCCTCACCATTTTTTGTAAAATAATGTATCAATAATTGTAATGAGGACTTATTTGAGTGTGGATATTATACAGATGACAATATTTGTATTTAAACTCAGGTTTATGTGTTGTCGTATTTTATGACGACAATTGTATTAATAAAGTTGTAGTTATTTTTGTACCATGTATTTTGGCTCAAAATGGGTGTTGTATACCTAATGGGTCACATATTGTTACTAAAATATTTTTAGTATATATAGGTGCGTTATTTTAGTTAAACTAAATATGCGGAAAAAAAAACAAGCATGTGCAACAAACACGATTTATAAAGATGACCAATCAAATTACCAAATATTTAAAATAGTCTCTTTAGATGACCCGTAACAAACGCCATTTACACTTGTTGTTACAACAATTCAAATTTTCAACGACACTTATTATTCTGGTAGCATAACTATTGGTTTGATGTTATCGGTGATATTTTAAAAGTTCATTTGAAATATTTTTATGTTCAACATTAATATGACTTATTTAAATTTTTTGAACAATAAATATTGTAATTATTAGTATTTTCAAATAGTTTAACAATTTTATAATCATATATTCTAAAAATTAGATGAATTTGTATCAATTATAATTTTAATTATTTTTTAAAACGAATTGAGTAATATAATCTTGCACATCTACATTCATGTTGGAGGGAAAAGTGTATTATTGCCTTAGATTTATTTTTCATTAAAAGTCGGACATCATTAAGCAATAATCTAGTCCATTGATCTAAGAAAATTTAGCTATAATCTATTAGTTCCTCTTTTGCAAAAGTATTAATGAAAAACGTGTTTAATGCATTAATCATTTTAGCCATTGATTTCATCTTTCACTACCAAATTAATGCCAATATTTTAACTTCATAACAAAATGTTATACATATATAATAATTTCCCATAATTTATAAGGCTTAAAGATTTTTCTGTGTCCTTCACACTTTTACGAAGCTATACTTTGGTGTAAATGTTTTATTTGTTTCCACGTGGATTACAGGTTGTCACACTAAAAAAATTTAATAGGTTCAATTAATATGTGACAAATAATCTTTTTAATTTCAAAAACAAAAATAGTGAGGGGAGAGAGAGGAGGAAGAGAAAGGGAGTAAACATCTTATTTGATTTAATTTATTTGTTTTCAATTAATTTATATTAAATTTTGAAATAAATTGAAATTTTTGTATAAATTTGGAGGTTTCAAAATGTCTACTATCCAATTTACTATCAATGGGATCCTGTTCTCTATTAATGTGCAACGAGATTTTTAGTTAATGAAATTCTTAATAAATTTTTATTCAATTATAAATTCGAATTATATGCATCTAAGTAAATGAAATTGAATAAATTTGAATTATATGCATCTATAAATTCTCTATATTTGAATAATTGTATAAATTTGAATAATGAAATTCTTAAAAAAAATTTATTCAATCGCTATAGCATACAAAGTCGACGATAAAGTTATGACGACGATTCGAATCGTCGTTATATCTCAAAAACTTGCCGCTATAGCCGGTTTATTTTTGATTCACTAAAAAAAAAGACCAATATATATACGGTCTTCTTATTCAGCGAACTAATGACGAATCGACTTAGCGACGATATTTTTCATCGCTATAACATACTAAGCCGACGACAAAACTATGACGATATTTATGAATTTATATTTAGAACACAAATAAAGAATAAGAAAAAGTAGTGAAGAAGAGAGATTTATTAGTTAATAACCTATTAGTGAGATTATGGATCAAACTTCTTAATTTCTATTCCTGGGTTTCTTAAACCAGTTATTTTTCTTTGTTTTAATTTAAAAGATTACAATAATAATACTAGTACTAGTTCTTGCGTCTCAAAAATAAAATAAAATAAAGAGTCTCTTTTATATTTAAATTATTTTTTTTGTAGATATTAAAATTTTCCATAAACATTTTCTTAAACATAATATTCAATATAAAATTTTAGAATTTTAATTTACTGCTGTTTGATTTCATTGTTTTTCAGTTTTTTTTAAAAAAAAAATTATTTATTGGGGGGAGATTTCTTACAAGTTGACCGATCTTATAATCATGTGGCCGGCACAGGTATGGTTAGTATATACAAATTAATACGACTACTACTCTTAAGATCCTTCCCCTTGATTTCAGTGCACCATAATTACGAACAGAAGAGGAATAAATAACATGGAATCAACATTGGGGTATTAACTAATTTTACTTGACATTGTTAATTAATTCTACTCTTAATTACTCCCTATGTTCCTAAAAAAATTACTCCATCCTTTCCTTAATATAAATCGTTTTAGAGAAATATTTTTGTTTCTAAATATAAGTCGTTTGAGGATTTCAAGTAAACATTTATTGCTTAGTTTCCAATATTACCTCAGGTAATAAATATAACTTTGGTTCTCTTATTATTTTTTGCCCAATAAATAACCCTCTCTTTTTTCTAATACAAGGGCAATATAGATAATTAATAGTATATTTAATGCTTTACAATCATTACCTTAATACTTGTGCACAACTCTAAAACGACCTATATTAAGGAACAGAGGGAGTATCGTTTTAGAAGAAAAAAATTTGTTTCAAAATATTTCTCGTTTACAACTTTCGAGCAGAATAAATTATTTACTTTCCTATATTACCCCTACCTTCTCTCATTGTCACAAAAAATTCTCTCTTGTATTAATAGTTTTAAATTTCTCATAAATGGATAGTGATGAAATTTTAAACAAATTTTACTTGGTAAATGATACTCTCTTTGTTTCTTAATATAGGTCGTTTTAGAGTTGTGCACAAGTATTAAGGTAATGATTATATAGCATTAACTATAATATCAATTGTCTATATTGCCCTTGTATTGGAAGAAGAGATTGTTATTTATTGGATAAAAAATAGTGAGAGAACCAAAGTTATATTTATTACTTGGGATAATATTGGAAACTAAGCAATTAGTGCTTACTTGAAATTCTCAAATAACTTATATTAAGAAACAAAAATATTTATCTAAAACGACTTATATTAAGGAACGGAGGGAATACTACTTCTTAATCCATGTGTAAAATTTTTAAATGATAATCTTTTAAGAATAGTAATATTCTTGACATTGTTAATTTTACCCTTAATTAATATTTCCTCATTTTTATTATATAAATTGTTTTAAAATATTTTTTTTATAATATAAGATATTTTATATATATTTAAGAGGACAAATTAATTCTTACATACTTTGCTCTTTAAAAAATAGAATAATTAAGAAAGAGAAAGAAGAGTAATTAATTATTGTGCGAGATGGTGAGATGTCTCCAAATATATCCGCGAATATGATATGGAGGACTCTCTTAGCTTAACGCATAGGGGGTTCACTTTGCATGGTTAAGTAATGAAAGTGAAGGATTTCCTTGATAATTAATTAATACATCATTTATTTTTTTTCCATTTTTGATGTTCCCTTACTTATGTTTGGCTATTTTAAAAACATGCAACTTAATTCCTCCATCCAAAATCAAAAAGTCAATACTGAAATGATGATTTTTAAGTATATTTTTCATATACTTTTGATTTTTAAGTATAAAAAATAATTAACTTTTGAGTGGATCTATGAAAAACATGCGTAAAATTTGTACCAAATACTCCTCCATTTGGAATTACCAACTTACTAAATTAAAATAAATGTAGAAATCAATGAGATAACTTATTCTTTAATTTGAGAAATTAGATTTTCACTTATTATAAATGTTAACGTCAAGTTTTACCAGCGCAGTGTAAAAATGAGTACAGACTATTATGAGGTTTAACAATAGAGACTTTATCTGTGAATTAAAGTCTAGCCTTGTATTTATAGTCATTCTTGTGAGACCTCAAATTTTATGAATAAAGATTTAAATTTCTCGAAATATTTTTTTCAAAATTATGGTGTGGATTTGATATAATGTTATAGTTGTGGGTAATATTTATAAATTTTGCAAAATATGCAAGTTGTTATATAATATTCAATTGGTCGGGGAATATTCGTTTTAACAGAGAATATTCGTAAGACGACACAATCATTGGTGGACCCCACAACGGAATTATTGTCGGATTGAGAAAACGACAAAAATATTTTATGAAAATAACGGCGGAAGTTTTACCGTTAAGCTGTTGAAACACCCGGTGTTAAAAAGTATGAGAATCTGGCGTGGTTGCATAAGAGTAGTAGCACCGGTATTGATTATTGATGCTTACGTGAGAAGTCACTTCGGTTTTGTTCAATTATTGCTACGAGAATTGTTGCATAGTATCTCACGTTATTTGATTCAATTATTATTTCGACATTTTATATATTATTAAATCAATAATTGATACGACAAAAGTTATTAATATTATTATTTGCAATATTAACGATGTCTAGAAGTTCATCGAGGAGAGGTTTGGTCACCTAATTGCTTGCGCCAATAGGGAGAAATCCTTATTGGAAAGCCTCCTCTTTCCTGGGAACGATCTGGTCGATTAATATTGTGAATTATAATGATGATAAATATTGTTAAAAATATTGAGGAGTTTTATGATGTATTTGTTGTAAGTTGGTTTATTATTCGGACCCCGCTTATTCATTTTTTAAAATAATCGGTAGAAAGTTATAAAGTGTATATATATTATATGTGTGTGCCGGTGGGTGTGTGCAAGTGTGATTATATTATATTATATTATATATATATATATATATATATATTATATAAATGATATAATGGCTATCTTACTTTTTTTTTTTGTGAAAGTTGCTCACGGACTTAATCTGATGTTATATAAAAACTAAATTGGTGAGATTCTCATTTCCTCAATGCCGTATATGACAGACAAAATATATATATATATATATATATATTATATACGTTTTGTTTTACTTGAATATTATATTCTTAATTTGAAAAAAACGGGCATATGTAAAGTTAAAAAATTCAACACGTGAAAATTTTTCGATTGTTCGTCCGTGAAACTTTTTAACAGTACCCATTCCATTCTCCTATAAATAGGATGCTTAGTTAGAATTGAAATCGCACCATAAATTCAAAGATTTCTTTTCTATAATCTTGAGCGTATTTCTTTAGAGTTTTAAGAAGCTTTGAGCGTAGTGCAAGTTTTCTTCAAGAATATCCTCGCCTACCAAATTCGGAATACTCTTCTTTACTACAGTAGGGATATTATTTGTTGTCATACTGTAAGGGGTATTATTTCTTTAAGGTGGCGAAGGAACCTTTTGCTCCTCTGAGCAACCCAAGACATCAAATATCTTGTTGATCTGTTTTATCCACGTCTCGCTTTTAAGAGGTTTGGCTCTCCAAAAAACTACGGTTGTCCCACTCCTTGAACTGTTTGGCGGTGACCGTCGAGAGTTGCCGGTGTTTCCACTGTATTTTGGACGAGAGAGCGCTCTCACTTTGATGTTGCATGAATTGCATGAAGCCTCGGAATATTCCATCGTTCATCATTTGGTTAGTGTTGTTGTTGCCCCCAAAAAATAGGTATACATCACCTATCCTGAGTCGCCAAATACATGGTACATAATACAAATACAATCTTTAATATACAACAAAAGAGCTGTGAGTTTTAATACAAATATTATCTTCTAGACAATATCCACTCTCAGAATAAGTCCTCATTACATTTATTGTCACACTATTTAACAGAATAGTGAGGACTACTAATGTTATCCTACGGGACCCGTCACTCTCGGTTCCCAGGACTAGTCCCCACTACGTTCTCATTTCAGAAGAGAACAATGAAAGCAAAAGGGTGAGCTCAACTAGCCCGTAAGAAATATTATGACTAAGATAATGCCAGAATAAATTATCATTAGTCTTCAACAATGTTAAAGCGATAAAATACAATAGACATCAAGTTTAAGCTGCAGCGGAACAAGCAATCCATTAAAAAGAAGTAGAGAATAAAATCTACTATCTTTTATGATTTAAAAGGTTTTCATCACTTTTATCACTTTTGGGACTCGACTTAATAAATAATCCACATCATCGAAATCACCCCGCACTACTCTGCCGAGGATATTCTTTAGTATCGACGACCACAATTATCCATGCACACTACGGGCCGAGGACATTCGTGTATTCATCAATGGTCATGATCATGCCAACAATTGTCCATCAATGCACTACGGGCCAATGAGGACTTTTATCACATCATTTATAACATTACGGTCATGATTATATAGAATAATCCTGGTCATAATCATACCAAGTCCATCCATCATGCACTTCTGAGGCCACAGATGACTTCAAAAAAAAATATAAACATGAGGATGATGACAATGATATAAGAATTCAATAAAACAAGTTCACGAATTAATTTATCCAGGAACTAATAACGTCCAAATTGTCAACATGATACTTCTTTGTAGAGTAAATTCAAGAATGCTCGGAAGAATATTTCCATGAAAAGATCTTTGGATGAAGCGCAAATATCAAGGATATTCCACTAATTTCATGGAGTATAGAAGTCAAAACTTTAACCATTTGAGTAGTATAATAAAGAATGGAATAACAAAAGAAATCACCAAGCATCGCGATAGACCGCATAGAGAAGAGTTATTCAACGAGAATAATAAAAAATTAAACCGGAATAAGGCGTAAAAAGCGCATGAACAGGATATTCAACCAGAATAATAAAAAAGCGGAAAAGAAGGTCGGCGTAAAAGCGCATGAACAGGATATTCCAACAGAAATAATAAAAGCGGAACCGGAAGACGCGTAAAAGCATGCAGACGAGGATGTTCAACGAAGAATAATAAAAGCGGAACCGGAATGTAAAAGCACGAGAAGGATTTCAACAGAATAATAAAGAATGGAATAATAGAAGAATTTCACCATGTATGCGGTACTTAGCATAACGAGTTATTCAACATAATAATAAAGAATGGAATAATGAAGTTCTCTTCATGAAGACGAAAGAAAGAAATAATACCCCTTACCTTTGAAAAAAGCTGGATATAGGAGTAGTGAGAGTAGCGAGCTTCTTCTTCTTCTTCTGATTTTCTCTCTACAATTTCTCTCTATAATAATTGCTCTATATAGCTTTAGTGAATTGGTGAGAAATGAAGGAAGAATGAGCTTATTTATAGAAAAATATAGTTTCAATAATTGCGCGTTTTGGGGCTCGAAAAATTACGATACAATACCTCAACTTTTTCTTTATTTTTAATTTAGTCATGCAAGTATTATCAAACTTGCACCACCTCCCCTAATAATAGTAAATAATGTGATTCAATAGTAAATCATGTGAATCAATAGTTCTGAGACATGTGAAAATACTGAATTACGGTATAGTACTCCATCTCCATCTATACCTCATTTTTAACTTAGTCATGCAAGTATTATCAATCTTGCACCAACTCCCTAATAGTAACAAGAATGTGAAACAATAGTATACACATGTGAACAAATAGTTATAATCATGTGAAATAATAGCAATCAATTGCTCATTTATCCGGTTAAATACCCGATTGGTCAATATAACCTCCAGACATCAATTATTATCGAAATAAATGTCGATTTTCACTAACACAAATAATTTCAACACAATGAAATTATTTTTATCAAAAATATAAATTTTGAAATTTTGAAGTTTGATTTTTCCAAAAAAAAGTCAACTGTTGATTTTTTTGACCAAATAGTAAATAAAATCGGAAAATTTTGTGTTTATAGTCTATTTTACTAATTTCATCGTTTAGGACTCAAATATCACGTCCGCGTCTCCAAATTCAACTCGAAACACAACTTCAATTTTAATAACATTCATCATTAATATTATAACTCACAATATTTATCAACCAGGTCGTTCCCAGGAAAGAGAGGGCTTTCCAATAAGGATTTCTCCTATTGGCGCACAATTAGGTGACCAAACCTCTCCTTGACAGAACTTCTAGACATTGTAAATATTGTAATTTAATAATATGAATAACTTTGTCGTCTCAATTATTGATTTAATAAAATAACATATTATGCGGATGATCTTTGTGACAATAATCGAATCAATAATATGAGAGAGATATGATCGACAATTCTTCATGTAGCAATAATTGAGTATAAGCGAGTGACTTCTCACGTAAGCATCAATAATCAATACAGGTGTGCTCTTATGCAACCACGCGTATTCATTTGTACTTTTACTACCAGAGTAGTTCAACAAGTATAACGGTAAAACTTCGTAGTTATTTTCATAAATATATTTTTGTCGTTTTCTCAATCGATAATAATTACATTTGTGGGGTCCTGATGATGATTGATTATGCACGAATATTATGCGAATATTCTCCACCGCTAAAAGCGAATATTCTCGAATTTACCAATCGAATATAATATAACAACTTGCATAATTTTCAAAAATGAATTTATAAATACTACCCACAACTATAACATTATAACAAATTCATTCCATAATATTCAAAAATGATAATTATAGAAAAATCATCTTTATTCATAAAAGTTGGGGTCTATCTCATAACTCCTTTCCATGGAGCAACACGTAACAACACATGATCTCCAATATCGAATTCCACGTCCTTTCGATGAAGATCAACATAACTCTTTTGTCGATCTTGTGAGGTTTTTATACGTTGTCGGATCATTTGAATCTTTTCCGTAGTCATACATACCAACTCCGGTCCCAACAACGTTTCTTCACCCACCTCATCTCAGCATACTGGAGAACAACACTTTCTTCCATACAACGCCTCGAATGGAGCCATGCCAATACTTGCTTGATAACTGTTGTTGTAGAAAAACTCCACCAATGGTAAGAACTTGTCCCAACTTCCCTTGAAGTCAAGGACACAGAGTCTTAATAAATCTTCAAGAGTTTGAATAGTCCTCTCTGATTGTCCGTCCGTCTGAGGATGATAAGTCGAACTAAATCGTAAATCTGTGCCCATAGCTTTTTACAAACTAACCCAAAATCGTGAAGTGAATCTTGGGTCTCGATCAGAAACTATGGATTGGCATACCATGCGATCTTACAATCTCGTTTATATACATATGAAGCAAGCGATCAAGTGTATAAGTTTCTCGTATTCGGTAAGAAATGAGCGGACTTGGTCAATCTATCAACAATGACCCAAATTTCATCTATGCCTTGAGAAACCTTGGGAAGACCGATGTAACGAAATCCATAGTAATGTGTTCCTACTTCCATTATGGAATTTCAAGTGGTTGCTGATGGACCTTTTGGTACTTGATGCTCCGCTTTGACTTGTTGACAAGTTAGACACCTTGAGATAAGCAATATTATCTCTCTCTTCATATTGCTCCACCAAAATGTATATCGAAGATTACGATACATTTTGGTACTCCTAGATGGATTAAAGCTGTGTGTTGTGCGCCTCCATCATGATTTTATACTTTAAATCAGGGTCGTTAGGAACACAAAGTCTGGAGTTGATGACCATGTCACCATCAAAAATAAGTACCCATTGCCACGTATTGATGACCTGTTTGACCAGTTACAAGGAGCCAAATTCTTTTCAAAGATTGATCTTTGTTCCGGTTATCACCAATTGAAGATTAGAACTGATGACATTCCAAAGACGGCTTTTAGAACTCGGTACGGGAATTATGAATTCTAGTCATATCTTTTGGATTGACTAATGCCTCCGCCGCCTTCATGGATATGATGAACAAGAGTATTCAAGGAATATTTGGATCACTTTGTGGTCGTCTTTATTGATGACATCCTTATTTATTCCAAAAGCCGTGAAGATCATGAGCAACACTTGAGGTCGATACTCCAAAAGCTTCGTGAATATAAGCTTTATGCCAAGTTGAAGAAATGCGAAGTTCGGCTTCGAGGAAGTAGCATTCCTTGGGCACGTGGTATCAAGTCATGGAATATCTGTTGACCCGGCAAAGATTGAAGCTTATTCAAAGTCTGGGAGCAACCTAAATCAATGATCAAGTACGTAGCTTTTCTCGGCTTAATTTGGTTATTATCGGAGATTCGTAGAAGGGTTTTCTCGAATCTTTACTCCCTTAACTCAAATTGACTCGGAAAGATACAAAATTCGGATTGGACGAGGAATGTGAGAAGAGTTTTCAAGAACTCAAAAGAAGACTCATTTCAAAGACCTGTTACGACAATACCCATCGGCTCGGAGGGATTTGTCATCTACACTGATGCTTCAGGCAAGGGGTTAGGATGTGTTCTCATGCAACATGGGAAAGTCATAGCCTATGCCTCTCGACAACTCAAAGAATATGAGAGAATTATCCTACTCATGATCTAGAGTTCAAAATTGTTGTCTTCGCACTTAAAATTTGGAGGCATTACTTGTATGGGGAGAAAGTGGAGATCTTTATGGATCATAAAAGCCTCAAATATTTCTTTACTCAAAAGGAACTCAACATGCGACAAAGACGTTGGCTTAAACTATTGAAAGATTATGATCATACCATCCAATACCATCCTGGAAAAGTAAACGTGGTAGCTGACGCATTGAGTAGAAAATCATATGCGGGAACAAGTGCGATATTGTCAACGCAAAGGCCCATCTTGTATGACTTGTAAAGGATGGAGATAGAATTAAAGACTCTAGGGACCCATGAGATGATGGCGAATATACGAGTAGAACCGACTTTAATCGATAAAGTTAAAGCTGCTCAAGCTATGACACTGGAGTTGATGCATATGAGGAAGAAAGTACAAGAAGGTCTTATACGCCGGAAGCAAGAATCGATGAAGAAGGAATATTTGAGTCAACTCCGGACTTTGTGTTCCTAACGACCTTGATTTAAAGTATAAAATCATGATGGAGGCGCACAAAACACCGTTTACAATCCATCTGGGAGTACCAAAATGTATCGTGATCTTCGACATACATTTTGGTGGAGCAATATGAAGAGAGAGATAGCGCTGTTTATCTCAAGGTGTCTAACTTGTCAACGAAGTCAAAAGCGAGCATCAAGTACCAAAAGGTCCATTGCAACCACTTGAAATTCCAGAATGGAAGTGGGAGCACATTACTATGGATTTCATTACTGGTCTTCCCAAGGTTTCTCAAGGCATAGATGCAATTTGGGTCATTGTTGATAGATTGACCAAGTCTCCGCTCATTTCTTACCAATACGAGAAACTTATACACTTGAACATCTTGCTGTCAGATATGTACATAAACGAGATTGTAAGATCGCATGGTATGCCAGTATCCATAGTTTTCGATCGAGACCCAAGATTCACTTCACGATTTTGGGTTAGTTTGCAAAAAGCTATGGGCACGATTTACGATTTAGTTTAACATATCATCCTCGAGACGGACGGACAATCGAGAGAGGACTATTCAAACTCTTGAAGATTTATTAAGACTCGTGTCCTTGACTTCAAAGGGAAGTTGGGACAAGTTCTTACCATTGGTGGAGTTTTCTACAACAACAACAGCTTATCAAGCAAGTATTGGCATGGCTCCATTCGAGGCGTTGTATGGAAGAAAGTGTCGTTCTCCAGTATGCTGGGATGAGGTGGGTGAAGCAACGTTGTTGGGACCGGAGTTGGTACGTATGACTACGAAAAAGATTCAAACGATCCGACAACGTATAAAAACCTCACAAGATCGAAAAAAAGAGTTATGTTGATCTTCATCGAAAGGACGTGGAATTCGATATTGGAGATCATGTGTTGTTACGTGTTGCTCCATGGAAAGGAGTTACGAGATTTGGAAAGAGAGGAAAGCTCAATCCTCGATTCATTGGCCCATTTTTAATCCTCGATCGAGTAGGGACTGTAGTCTATAGACTTGCTTTACCGCCAAGTATGTCTCGTGTTCATAACATTTTTCATATATCCATGTTACGTAAATATGTGAAAGACCCGAACCATATTATTGAGTTAGAACCGGATGAAATAGCGGAAGATTTAACGTATGAAGAGGTTCCTGTTCAAATCTTGGATAAGAAGGAACATATTCTACGCTCCAAGGTTATACCTCAAGTCAAAGTTTTATGGAGGAACCACGATGTTGAGGAAATGACCTGGGAGTTAGAATCTGAAATGAAATCAAGGTATCCTTACCTCTTCGACATACCAGGTACGTACCCTAATTTCGAGGGTGAAATTTCATAAGAAGGGGAGATTGTAAGACCCCAACTTTTATGAATAAAAATGAATTTTCTATAAATATCATTTTTGAATATTATGGAATAAATTTGATATAATGTTATAGTTGTGGGTAATATTTATAAATTTTGCAAAGTACGCAAGTTGTTATATAATATTCGATTGGTCGGGGAATATTCGTTTTAACAGGGAATATTCGTACGACGGCACAATCATTGGTGGACCCCACAATAAAATTATTGTCGGATTGAGAAAACGACAAAAATATTTTTATGAAAATAACGGCGGAAGTTTTACCGTTGAATTGTTGAACTACCGGTAGTAAAAAAATGCGAAGAATAATGCGTGGTTGCATAGTAATAAGACACCATTGTATTGATTATTAATGCTTATGTGAGAAGTCACTTCGTTTTTTGATTCAATTATTATCGATATTTTATATGTTATTAAATCAATAATTGAGATGACGAAGTTATTAATATTATTATTTGCATTATTAACGATGTCTAGAAGTTCTGCCAAGGAGAGGTTTGGTCACCTAATTGCGCGCCAATAGGGAGAAATCCTTATTGGAAAGCCCCCTCTTTCTAGGAGCGACACAGTCGCCGATTAATAGTGTGAATAATAATAATGATGATGACGTTTTGTTTTATTAGTATTATTAACGTAATAAAAGCAGAAAAACTTTTTATATAAAAAATAGTAATACTTTTATAAAGTTATTCGTTTTATTAGGCTAATAGTAAAATCTTTTTATATAAAAAATGTAATACTTTTATAAAGTTATCTCATTTTATTAGACAATAATTAGAATATATTATATTTTATTATGCATAGTATTTGCATTTGATATAGTGTTTGCATAGTAAAATCTTTTTTAAAAGTTATTCGTTTTATTAGATTATATATAGAATATATTATATTTTATTTAAAAGATTTTTTTTTTAAATATGGACCGTCGTCGATTAAAGTAAATCAATCTCTGGACCGTTCATGGATTAGTTACTTATTCATTCCATTCTTCTATAAATAGAAGCTCATTCCTTCATTATTTCTTACTTAATTCATTGAAACTCTAGAAACTCTAGAGAGAGAAACTAGAGAGAGAAACTATAGAGAGAAAGAAGAAAAGTATTCGCTACTTCACTACTTCGATATCAAGTTTCTTTTTACGGTAAGGGTATTATTTCTTTTTTGTATTCATGAAGAGAACTTCTATTATTCCATCTTTATTATTCGTTGGAATAACTCAGATACGCTGCTACCCTATACTTGGTGAAATTCTTCGTATTCCATTCTTTATTATTACATTGGAATATCCGTCATGCTCAATCGCTTTTACGTGACTTGGTTTCATTCTTTATTATTCATTTGGAATATCCATGTCATGTTTTTTACCGGACCGGTTCCATCTTTATTATTCTCGTTGGAATATCCTGTTGGTGTGAATTTCACCGACTGGTTCCGTTATTTAGTATTTCATTTGAATAACCTCGCTATATGTCAAGTACCGCATGCATGGTGATTTCGTTGTATTCCATTCTTTATTATTCGTTGGAATATCCCGCTTGCGCGTATTACGACCGACCGGTTCCGTTATTTATTATTCGATGGAATAACTCATCTATGTAAAGTACCGCATGCATGGTGATTTCTTTTGTTATTCCATTCTTTATTATACTCAGTTGGTTAAAGTTTTGACTTCTATACTCCATGAAATTAGTGGAATATTCTTGATATTTGCGCTTCATCCAAAGATCTTTTCATGGAAATATTCTTCTGAGCATTCTTGAATTTTACTTTACAAAGAAGTATCATGTTGACAATTTGGACGTTATTAGTTCCTGAATAAATTAATTCTTGAACTTGTTTTATTGAATTCTTATATCATTGTCATCATCCTCATGTTTATATTTTTTTTGAAAGTCATCTGTGGCCTGTAGTGCATAGATGGACTTGGTATGATTATGACCAGGGATTATTCGGTGTAATCATGACCGTAATGTTACAAATGATGTGGTAAAAGTCCTCATTGGCCGAAGTGCATTGATGGACTGTTGTTGGCATGATCATGACCATTGATGAATACACAAATATCCTTGGCCCGTAGTGCATGGATAATTTGTGGTCGTGACCCTAATGAATATCCTTGGCCGTAGTGCAGGGATGATGTGGATTATTTATTAAGCCGAGTCTCAGCGATAAAAGTGATGAAAAACCTTTTAAATCATAAAAGATAGTAGATTTTATTCTCTACTTGACTCTTTTAATGGATTGCCAATGTCCACTGCAATTAAACTTGATGTCTATTGTATTTTATCAGTTTAACACTGTTGAGGACTAATGATAATTTATTCTGCATTATCTTAGTCATAATATTTCTTATTGGGCTAGTTGAGCTCACCCTTTCTTTCACTGTTCTCTTCAGGAAATGAGAACGTAGCCGGGACTAGTCGGGGAACGGAGTGATGGTCCGAGATGGTGTCTTAGTAGTCCTCACTATTTTGTTAAATAGTGTGATAATAAATGTAATGAGGACTAAATTGAGTGTGGATATTGTCTAGATGACAATATTTGTATTAAAACTCACAGCATGTATTTTGTCGTATTTTACACGACTGTTGTATAATCAAGTTGTATTTGAATTTAGTACCATGTATTTGGCGACTCAAGATGGGTGATGTGATGTATACATATTACATTGGAATATTTTTTCTTATATCATTGTCATCATTCTCATGTTTATATTATGTTGAAAGTCATCGTGGCTTTGTGTGCATAGATGGACTTGGTATGATTATGACCGAGGATTATTCGGGTATAATCATGACCGTAATGTTACAAATGATGTGGTAAAAGTCCTCATTGGCCCGTAGTGCATTGATGGACAGTTGTTGGCATGATCATGACCATTGATTAATACACGAATATCCTTGGCCCGTAGTGCATGTATAATTTGTGGTTGTGATACTAATGAATATCCTTGGTCGTAGTGCAGGGATGATGTGGATTATTTATTAAGCTGAGTCTCAGCGATAAAAATGATGAAAAACCTTTTAAAACATAGAAGATAGTAGATTTTATTCTCTACTTGACTCTTTTAATAGATTGCCTATTCTGCTGTAGTTAAACTTGATGTTTGTTATATTTTATTAGTTTAACACTGTTGAAGACTAATGATAATTTATTCTACATTATCTTAGTCATAATATTTCTTACTAAGCTAGTTGAGCTCACCCTTTCTTTCACTGTTCTCTTTAGGAAATGAGAATTTAGCTGGGACGAGTCGGGGAACGGAGTGACGGTCCAGATGATAGCATTAGTAGTCCTCATTATTCTGTTAAATAGTGTGACAATAAATGTAATGAGGACTCCTTTGAGTGTGGATATTGTCTAGATGACAATATTCTTATTAAAACTCTTAGATTATGTTATGTCGTATTTTATACGACTGTTGTATAATTAAGTTGTATTTGTATTCTGTACCGTGTATTTGGCGACTTAGAATAGGTGATGTATACTTATTTTGGGGGCGTCACAGTTGGTATCAAAGCTTAGGGATATGATCCTTGGCTGAGATGTGAGATAAGAACTAGGAGGGGAGAGACGGAGAATTCTTTCGCTAGTATGACCTACCTAAGTTTATTTGGTATTTAATTGGTCGGTCAGAGTATAGGGATAATATGTGATATGTTAATTAACCCTTGTTTTGTGGCAGTATTTGAAAATGACATCCGAGAATGTTGAGAACATCAATAGAGCACAGGAGACCGTTGAGTCTCCACAGATCAATAATTAGGATAATGTGCATTAGGAAGGCGATAATCCTCAGGCAAACAACAACACTGACCAAATGATGAACGATGGAATGTTCAGAGGCTTTATGTTATTCATGCAACATCCGGAAAGAGCGGCTCCTGTACAAAATGCAGGTGGAAACACTGGCAACTCTCGGACGGTCACCGCCAAACAGTTCAAGGAGCTGGGACCACCGGAGTTTTTTGGAGAGCCAAAACCTCTTAAGGCGGAGACGTGGATAAAACAGATCAACAAGATATTTGATGTCTTGGGTTGCTCGAGAGCAAAAGGTTCCTTTGCCACCTTCATGTTATGAGGAGAGGCAGATTACTTGTGGGAATCTGTAAAGCGTACCCAACCTGCCGCACTGAAGATTTCTTGGGAGAAGTTTCAAGACCTGTTCAATGACAAGTACTTTCCCGAAATTATTCGTCATATGAAAGAGGTAGAGTTCATTAAACTGGAGCAAAACAACATGACCGTGTCGCAAAGACGGGGCTAAGTTTTTGAAAGTTGTCCGGTTTCGTCCCATTTGGTTGATAATGAGGAGAGAATGACGCGAATGTTTTCAAGAGGTTTGAAACCCGAGATACGTCAATATCTTATCTCTCATAAATTGTGTTTGTATTCAGATGTTGTTAATAGGGCTCAGTTATTGGAACGCGATAACGAGTCAACCCAACCAAAAGAGAGTATCCGCAAAATGATAATACCAGTGATAGCAGTCATCGAAGCGGTGACAACAAGCGTGGAGGGAATCAACATGCCAGAAATGGTAACCACTTCGGTGGTAATCATGGTCAAAACAATAAGAGTGGACATTTTAAGAAGAGGAGATTTAACAATGATGGAAAGACGTCAGCATCAGCACCCGTCGTTAAGGAAGGAGAACGACCACCTATCATGCTTCAAATGTGGAGGGGAGGGACACATCAGTCCAAACTGCGCGATGCCATCCAAAACATATTATAATTGTGGAAGAGAAGGTCACCTAGCTCGAATTTGTCGTGTAGTGAAGTCAAGTCCAGCTGGGATAATGATGCCAAAGGATGTCCCAGACAAGACAAAGCTGGTAGTTTAAGTGAGAGCGTTTATTGAGGAACCAGAACAAGGTTATTACGGGTAAGTTAATCATAAATTCTTGCTAAGTCTATACCTTATTAGATACCGTTTCTACCCATTCTTTTATCTCTCTTGCTTGCGCTCAACGTTTAAATTTGACTCTTGAGAAATTAGACTTTGACTTATCTGTTGAAACTCCATTAGGAGAAACCTTCGTTACCTCCACTGTTTATAAATCTTGTTTGATTCATATCGATACCCTCATGTTACCTATCGATCTTATCTCTTTGAAAATACTTGCCCTTGATGTGATTTGAGGAATCGTGTGAGTTTAAATACAAATATATCTTCAGACAATATCCACACTCAAATAAATCCTCATCATTATTGATACATTATTTTTAAAAATGGTGGTGAGGACTACTAAAAACAACTCTCTAGAACCTTCATTTCCATACCAGAGCTAGTACTGCTTATATTCTCGCTCTCGAGAAGAAAAATGGAACAAAAAAGGAAAAGGGTGAGCTCAACTAGCCCGATAAAGAATGTTATGACTAAGATAATATAGAACAAATTATCGTTAGTCTTCAACGAGGAAAAATCGATAGAATCTGATAGACAACAAGTTTCGGATCAATATTCGCGGTGAAATAATAATTCATAGAAGAGTTACGTAGAGAATGAAATCTACTATAATCTATGAATTTAACGGTCCATCATCAATATTTTATCCTGTAACATCAATCGATATTCATCTCAAATCAAATATTCATCTTTGCACTATTCATGAAGCCAAAGATATTCATCATCGGTCATATTTCATCTCAACACTAATTCATCTTTTTGCACTAAAGGCCAAAGATATTCATCGATCGATCGTATTCATTTAAACACATTCATCATCTTTCACTTCTGGGCCAAAGATATTCTTGAAATCATTCATCTTTGCACTACTGGGCCAAAGATATTCAATAATATCATCATTTAAGGCGAGGATGATGAAAAATATTTTTAAAAAAGCGAATCGGTGAAACAAAAAATGATTAAGGATTAAGGATTAGTACTTGGTTTTATCACGTCAAAAATACCTCAAAAATAATCATAGTGGTGTAAAATTGAGAATGATCAAAACATGGATACAATCAAAGCTAGTATCCAGAATAGATATTTTAGACGAAAAAAAAAATTTTCATTTTAGGATTGAATAGTCTTAGTGATAAGTGAATAGTGTCAGTATCGTGAATAATCTTAGTATATCGTGAATAGTAACTCAAACACCAAAAGATAGAAATTCCACAAAAAAACATCTTCACGCTTCATGAATAGTACTCGTGAATAGTAACTCGTGAATAGTAACTCATGAATAGTAACTTCGTGAATAGTAACTCATGAATAGTAACCCGAGCATGAAAAAGTTCCAAATTTGATAAAAAAGTTCCAACCGATATTTGACATAATGATATTGAAGAAATAATATCATTTGAGAAGAAAATAACATCCCTTACCTCGAAAAAGGCAGTACTTCTAGTTGAAACAGGATATAGTCTTTGAAGGGAACTTTGCTTGAATCTAACAATACTCAAAGTATACTCAAAATACTCACAAGAATAAACTCGATAATATAGAGAGAAAGAGAAAACTTGTTTACGGTGTGATTTTCAATTCTAACTTAGCCCTCTATTTATAGGAAAATGTTGTTAGCCTTGTAGAAAGCGGACTTAACACTGCAACAACACGATGGCTTTACTGCTACTATTCCCACCCACCACATTTGAAATAAAATTCAGCACATTTCTTCACCAACCACAAGTGGGGCCCACTCAATTCTAGAATTTTCCACCAAAATCAATTATAAACCTAATTTCGAATCAGTCACCTCTTAAAATTCATAACAAATCATTCGTTCATTTTAACGGTTCAAAATTTGTGGACATATATAACTTATGTATGTATAACATATCCAAAAATTACAACGATCCAGCGGTCGGATTAAAAATTATAACTCACACAATATATCGTAAAAATCTTGATTTGATTTTTTTAATACCTCCATTCAGACAAAATTGCGATAAAACACCTCAACATTAAATCATTCAATTATAACCACATAAAACAAATAAATCCATCATTTATAAATATTTTCTTATCATATAAATCAATAATTAATTATTCACAAATAATATTACTGAGAATCACAATTATAATGACGGTAGTTCCGAGGAAAGAGGGGCTTTTAGATAAGGATTTCTCCTTCTTGGTAGCATGCAATTAGGTGACCAAACCTCTCCTTGTGAGAACTTTCTAGACATTGCCAATAATGCTATCTAATAATATTATTTAAATAATATGAATTATTGATCGATAATGGAGATAATAATGCGTGACAATTATTGAACAATGATAATATAAAATATCAATATATGACAATTATTGAATCAATAAAATAAAATATTGAGCGATAACTCTTTGTGAAAATTATTGAGTAGTGCCTTAACTACGTAAGGATCGATAATTCAACAATCTTTATGCGATCTGGTGTCTTCTTAATGCGATGCGCGTATTACGTATTTTAACCACCGGGTATTCAAGCGGTCTTACTTGGTAACAACTACGGCGTTATTTTTAAACAACTTATATTTGTCGTTTTCTTCATCCAATCGCTTTTTTAGTTATGGGGCCCACATGCATTGCATTCTTAATATAGTAAATACGAATATTTCACAAGCGATCTACGAATATTCCACGACCAAACGAATATTCCCAAAGCAACAATGAATATTTTATAACCACTTGCTTATTTTGAAATATTTGCGTATTTTACCCATAACTATCCACATTAATCAAATCCACCCTTACTATTTCAAAATAATAAATAAAGGAAATTAAATTTTTTATTTAAAAATTTTGGGGTCTTACTGACCTCCCTCCTTATGAAATTTCGTCCTCGAAATTGGCGTACGATACTGGTGTTTGAAAAGATGAGGATACCTCGCTTTCATTTTCGTTTCAATTCCCGGTCATTTCCTCTATAGCATGATTCCTCCACAAAACTTTAACTTGTGGTATGACCTTTCTTGGCGTAGGGACATGCTCCTCCCTATATCAAAATCTTGTGGTACCTCCTCATACGTTAAGTCTTGGCTATCTCGTCGGTTCTAACTTTCGATAGCGTGGTTGGTCGTCCACATATTTACGTAACATCGATCGTGAAAAGCGTTATGAACACGCGCGTCATACTTGGCGGTAAAAAAGCAGTCTATAGGCCACGGTTCCTATTCGATCGAGAATTTCATTTGGATTAATAAATCGAAGGTTTGAGCTTTCCTCACCTCACCGATTCTCGCTTTTGAAATAACAACTTCTTGCACCTCCTTCTTCAAATTCATCAGCTCCGGTGTGTAGCTTGAACAGCTTTAACTTTATCGATTAAAGTCGATTATACTCGTATATCATCACGTACTCGTATATCATCACGTGGGTACCTAGAGTTTTCATCTCCATCTCTATTATTTGTATATTATATCTGAAATGAGTCTTTGACAATATCGTACATTTTCGTACTTGTATACGATCTTCTACTCAACACGTCAGCTACCACGTTCGCTTTTCCAGGATGGCATGGTCAGAACATATGCTGAAATGAGTCTCCTCTTGAGTTCTTCGAAGCTCTTACCACATTCCTTGCTCCATTTGAATTTTGTATCTCTATGAGTCATTTCGTTAATGGAATAGCGATTGAGAATATCCTTCAACGAATCTCCGATAATAACCAACTAAGCCTGAAAGCTACGTATTTCGATTCTGAGCTTAGGTTGTTCTCATTGTGACTCATATCCCAACCTTGGATACACGTTACAATGACACCTATCGGTTTTTACTATCGCACGAATATGGTCCCCTACGGAGAGATGCGTCTTGGTGAATTCCTGAAGGAAGTCACGAGATAAAGGCTCGGTACCAAATTCTATAGTTGAATTTTTAACTCACGAAGTTCAATAGGAGCCATTCGATATGAGATTTTAGAAATGAGTTTTGTCTAGGGTTCAAAGTCGATACAAAATTTAATATCGGTCTTTGGGAGTAAGCAAGAAATTCTTGAAAATACGTCGGGAAAAATCAATAACAACAAGAATATTATTCAAATCGGCGTGTCTTTATTCAAATCCATAACATGGACTAAGAAAACTTGACATCAAGTAATAAGCGAATGACTTCATGGCTTGATATGAAAATGTTTGA
This sequence comes from Panax quinquefolius, assembly GCA_020205615.1. Lineage (NCBI taxonomy): Eukaryota > Viridiplantae > Streptophyta > Magnoliopsida > Apiales > Araliaceae > Panax > Panax quinquefolius. The sequence goes on along the minus strand of CM035153.1, from coordinate 150,191,987 downwards.
CTACAATGGTTTGATTGCTTGAATTGAATAACGAGGTTGCTTAGGAATATGAAAACTAACAACCTTACGAAAGTAATCAATTTTGGCGTGATGAGTAGTTAACCTTAAAATCACATCAAAAGCAAATATCTCTATAGAAATAAGGTTAACGGGTAATGTGATAGTGCTGACTTGAATCAAGCAAGATTTCTAAACAACGGATGTAATGAAAGTTTCTCTAACGGAGTCTCCATAAATAGGTCAAAGTCTAATTTCTCGTAGTCAAGTTCAAGCGTTTGGTAGCGAGAGAGATAAAAGAATGGGTAGAAGCCGGTATCTAGTAAGGTATAAACTTCGCAAGAAATTTATAATTAACTAACGTGCTAACCGTTCGGGTTCCTCGCATTTTGACCGGTCACGACAAACGCTCTTCCGAAATCGTTGACTTTGACTTTTTACGGGACATCCTTTTGAGTCACCATTCATTGGGTGGGTTTCGATATCGTACAATCTCGGCGATATGTCCTTCCTTTCCACAATTATAGCATACCTTAAAGCTGTTGTGGGCGGTTTGGTGATATGATATCCCTCTTTCCCGCATTTATAACATATGATGGGTGGTGGTTTCTCCTCCCTTAGAACTAGTTCTTCTTCACGTTTTTGGCGTCTTCACATGGTCGTTGTTGAATCTCCTCTTTTAAAATCTCCTCTGACTCGCTTCTTCTATTTTCATGGCCACGATTACCACGGAGTGGTTACCGCCTTTGTCAGTATTCTTCTTTCTCATTTGGTTATCGTTATTACATTGAATCTTATCTCGGTATGATCCTGGTTATGGTCCCTCGGTTGAGCGTACTCGTTATCTCGCTCTAACAAGCGAGCCACATTGACAACATCTCGAATAGAGAGAAAATTTATGAGAAATGAGATCTTGGCGTATCTGGGTTTCAAACCTCTAAGAAACATCCGCGTCATCGTTCCTCATTCTCCACCAAATGAGGTGCAAACTGGATAACTCATGAACTTCGCCTCGTCTTTGGGACACCGTCGTGTTATTACGCTCGATCTAATAAACTCCACTTCCTTCATATAGCGAATACTTTCGGGGAAGTACTTGTCATTAAATAGTTTCAAACGTCTCCCAAGACATCTTTGAGAGCAATTTGGATGGAGTACGCTTCTGAGACTCCACCGATGATCGCCTCGCCGCCACGAACATAAAGGTGGCGAATGGAACCTTCTGTTCCTCCGTGCATCCCAAGACATCGAATATCTTGGTAATTTGCTTGACCCGTGTTTCCGCCATGATCGGATCTGGCTTTCCTTAAATTCGGTGGTCCCGACTCTTTGAAGCCGCTTGGTTGTGACCACCCGTGAATTACTATCATTTCCTCTGTATTTTGAACACGAGTCTCCTAAATGCGATTTTGCATGAGCGCAAAAACTTCTAAACATCCCTCGTTCATCATCGCTCAATGGTGTTGTTCACGGGAGGAACATTGTTGACACTGTTGCGTTCTCCTCGTTGGAAGTCTGAGGCATCTCCACGGTCTCATTTACTCCATTGTTAATATTCTCATTCGACATTCTCAAATCTTTGTCATAAAATAAGGGTTAATTAAGGAAATCAATATATCACATAATATCCTATATCTTGACCAACTAACAAATAAGCTTAGGTAGGACACACTAGCGAAGGATTTACTCGTCTCTCTCTCCCTCCTAGTTCTATTCCCCGATCTCTCATGGAGATCATATCCTAAGCTCGATACCAATTGTGCGACCCCCAAAATAGGTCCATTCCATCCAACCCATTCTGAGTCGCAAATACATGGTGCGAAACAACTACAACTTTATTAATAACTTTATTATTACAACATAGTAAAACTGTGAGTTTAAATACAAATATTATCTTCTAGACAATATCACACTCAAATAAATCCCCATCATAATTATTGATACATTATTTTAAAAAATGGTGAGGACTACTAAAACAACTCTCTAGAACCTTCATTCCATACCCAGAGCTAGTACTCGCTATATTCTCGCCTCGAGAAGAAAAATGGAACAAAAAGGAAAAGGGTGAGCTCAACTAGCCCGATAAAGAATGTTATGACTAAGATAATATAGAACAAATTATCGTTAGTCTTTGACGAGGGAAAAATCGATAGAATACAATAGACAACAAGTTTGGATCAATATTCGCATGAAATAATAATTCATAGAAGAGTTACGTAGAGAATGAAATCTACTATAATCTATGAATTTAACAGATCCATCATCAATATTTTATCCTCGTAACATCAATCAATATTCATCTCAAATCAAATATTCATCTTTGCACTTTACTGAGCCAAAGATATTCATCGATCGGTCGTATTCATCTCAACACTGTTCATCTTTTGCACTAAAGGCCAAAGATATTCATCGATCGGTCGTATTCATTTAAACACTGTTCATCTTTTGCACTACAGGCCAAAGATATTCTTGAAAATCATTCATCTTTTACACTGGCCAAAGATATTCAATAATATCATCATTTAAGGCGAGGATGATGAAAAATTTTTAAAAAAGCGAATCCGGTGAAACAAAATGACAAGGATTAAGGATTAAGGTACTTGGTTTTATCCACGTCCAAAAATACCTCAAAAAAATAATCATAGTGGTGTAAAATTGAGAATGATCAAAACATGGATACAATCAAAGCTAGTATCCAGAATAGATATTTTAGGCGAAAAGAAAAATTTTCATTTTTATTGAATAGTGCCGTGATTCGTGAATAGTCTCAGTATCGTGAATAGTCTTAGTATCGTGAATAGTAACTCCGACACCAAAAGATAGAAATTCCACAAAAAAAACATCTTCACGCTTCATGAATAGTACTCGTGAATAGTAACTTCGTGAATAGTAACTCATGAATAGTAACTTCGTGAATAGTAACTCATGAATAGTAACCAGAGCATGAAAAAGTTCCAAATTTGATAAAAAGTTCCAACCAATATTTCAAAGATAATGATATTGAAGAAATAATATCATTTGAGAAGAAAATAACATCCCTTACCTCGAAAGTCAGTACTTTAGTTGAAACACCGGATATAGTCTTTGAAGGGAACTTGCACCGTCTAACAATACTCAAAGTATACTCAAAATACTCACAAGAATAAACTCGATAATATAGAGAGAAAAGAGAAAACTTGTTTCTACGGTGTGATTTTCAATTCTAACTTAGCCCTCTATTTATAGGAAAATGTTACCTTGCAAAGCGGACTTAACACTGCAACTGATGGCTTTACTGCTACTATTCCCACCCACCACATTTGAAATAAAATTCAGCACATTTCTTCACCAACCACAAGTGGGGCCCACTCAATTCTAGAATTTTCCACCAAAATCAATTATAAACCTAATTTCGAATCGGTCACCTCTTAAAATTCATAACAAATCATTCGTTCATTTTTTAACGGTTCAAAATTTGTGGACATATACTCAACTTATGTATGTATAACATATCCAAAAAATTACAACGATCCAGCGGTCGGATTAAAAATTATAACTCACGCAATATATCGTAAAAAATCTTGATTTGATTTTAATACCTCCCATCAGAAAAAAATTCTTGATAAAACACCTCAACATTAAATCATTCAATTATAACCACATAAAACAAATAAATCCATCATTTATAAATATTTTCTTATCATATAAATCAATAATTAATTATTCACAAATAATATTTAGAATCACAATTATAATGACGGGTAGTTCGAGGAAGAGGGGCTTTCCGATAAGGATTTCTCTTCTTGGGCGCTTGATTAGGTGACCAAACCTCTCCTTGTGAGAACTTTCTAGACATTGCCAATAATGCTATCTAATAATATTATTTAAATAATATGAATTATTGATCGATAATGGAGATAATGCGGTGACAATTATTGAACAACAATAATATAAAATATCAAGCGCAAGCAATTATTGAATCGATAAAATAAAATATTGAGCGGTAACTCTTGTGAAAATTATTGAGTAGTGCCTTCTTACGTAAGGATCAATAATTCAACAATCTCTGCATGCAATCTGGTGTCTTCTTTGTCTGACCACGCGCGTATTCATCGTATTTTAACCACCGGGTATTCAACGGTCTTACTTGGTAACAACTACTGCCAGTTATTTTTAACCAACTTATATTTGTCGTTTTCTTCATCAATCAATCGTTATTTATGGGGAATTGCACATTAATATTACGTGCATTAATAAATACGAATATTCCCGAAACGATGCTGAATATTCCACGACCAAACGAATATTCCCAAACAACAATGAATATTTTATAACCACTTGCTTATTTTGAAATATTTGCGCATTTTACCCATAACTAACCACATTAATCAAATCCACCCTTACTATTTCAAAATAATAAATAAAGGAAATTCCTTTTTATTTAAAAAATTTTGAGGGTCTTACATTATTTAACAAAATAGTGAGGACTACTAAGACACCATCTCGGACCATCACTCCGTTTCCCCGACTAGTCCCCGGCCACGTTCTCATTTCCTTAAGAGAACAATGAAAGAAAAGGTGAGCTCAACTAGCCTAAGAAGAAATATTATGACTAAGATAATGCGAATAAATTATCATTAGTCCTCAACAAATGTTAAACCGATAAAATACAATAGACATTAATTTTAAGCGCAATGAACATGCAATCCATTAAAAGAGTCAAGTAGAGAATAAAATCTACTATCTTTTATGATTTAAAAAGGTTTTTCATCACTTTTATCGCAGAGACTCATCTTAATAAATAATCCACATCATCCCCCTTTCTACTACCAATGATATTCATTAGGTCACGACCACAAATTATCCATGCACTACGGGACAAGGATATTTGTGTATTCATCAATGGTCATGATCATGCCAACAACTGTCCATCAAAGCACTTTGGGCCAATGAGGACTTTTACCACATCATTTGTAACATTACGGTCATGATTACACCGAATAATACCTGGTCATAATCATACCAAGTCCATCTATGAACTACAGGCCAAAGATGACTTTCAAAAAAATATAAACATGATGATGATGACAATGATATAAGAATTCAATAAAACATGTTCACAAATTAATTTATTCAGGAACTAATAACGTCCAAATTGTCAACATGATACGTCTTTGTAAAGTAAAATTCAAGAATGCTTAGAAGAATATTTCCATGAAAAGATACTGGATGAAGCACAAATATCAAGAATATTCCACTAATTTCATGGAGTGTAGAAGTCAAAACTTTAACCAACTGAGTATAATAAAGAATGGAATAACAAAAGAAATCACCATGCATGCGGTACTTAGCGCACAGACATAAAGTTATTCCATCGTAATGATAAATAACGGAACCGGGTTAGGCGTAACGACCTGGCGGTGATATTCAAATAGAATAATAAAGAATGGAATACAACAGAAATCACCATGCATGCGGTACTCAAGATAGACAAAAGTTATTCCAATGTAATACTAAATGACGAAACCAAGTCGGTAATAATGCATGGACGAGGATATTCCAATAGAATAATAAAGAATGGAATCTGGAAATCACCATGCATGCAGATACTCAGATAGATAGGTTATTCAATGAATACTAAATAGCGGAACCAAAGTCGGTGAAATTCACACCAACGAGGATGTTCCAACGAGAATAATAAAAGCGGAACCAGGTCGGCGTAAAAAAATGCATGAACAATATATTCCAAAGAATAATAAAAAGAGCGAAACCAGTGCGGCGTAAAGCATGCAGACGAGGATATTCAACAGAATAATAAAGAATGGAATACGGAAGAATTTCACCAAGTATAGGGTAGCCCACGTATCTGAGTTATTCTACGAGAATGATAAAGATGGAATAATAGAAGTTCTTTTCATGAATACAAAAGAAATAATATCACTACCGTAGTAAAAGAAACTTGATATCGAGTAGTGAAGTAGCGAGAATACTTTTTTCTTCTCTCTCTATAGTTTCTCTCTACAGAGTTTCAAATTGAATTCGTAAGAAATAATGAAGGAATGAACTTCTATTTATAGAAGAATGGAATGAATAGTATCCAATCCATGAACGGTCCAGATTGATTTATTTTAATCGGACGGTCCATATTTAAAGCAAAATCTTTTAAGTAAAATATAATATATTCTATTTATAATTTAATAAAACGAATAACTTTTAAAAAGATTTTACTATGCAAAAACTATGCAAGCACTATGAAAACACTATGCATAATAAAATATAATATATTCTAATTATTGTCTAATAAAACAGATAACTTTATAAAAGTATTCTGTTTTATATTAAAAGATTTTACTATTAGCCTAATAAAACGAATAACTTTATAAAAGTATTTTGTTTTATATAAAAAGTTTTTCTATTTTATTACCTTAATAATACGAATAAAACAAAATGTCATCATCATTATTAATATTCACACTAATAATTGACCAGGTCGTTCCCAGGAAAGAGGGGGCATTCCAATAAGGATTTCTCCCTATTGGCGGGCAATTAGGTGACCAAACCTATTAACAACTTCGTCATCTCAATTATTGATTTAATAACATATAAAATATCGACAATAATTGAATCAAACTGAGTGACTTCTCACAAAAGCATTAATAATCAATTCCGCGTGATGCTACTATGCAACCACGCGTAGACATCGTACTTTCTTTACTACCGAGTAGTTCAACAAGATCAACGGTAAAACTTCCATAGTTATTTTCATAAAAATATTTTTGTCATTTTCTCAATCCAACAATAATTCTGTTATGTGGTCCACCAATGATTGTGTCGTCGTACGAATATTCCCTGACCAATCTAATATTATATAACAAATTGCGTACTTTGCAAAATTTATAAATATTACCCACAACTATAACATTAAATCAAATTTATTCCATAATATTCAAAAATGATATTTATAGAAAATTCATTTTTATTCATAAAAGTTGGGGTCTTACATCTAAAACATTGCCTCCTAGTCTCTTGTTATAATATATTTATAATTAGAGACTTTGAAGAGTCACAACAAGAAATGATGAGTTGTCTGGGGAACCTAAACGTTGTTTCCTTGTTTTTTGAAATGCTACACGTCTTCCTAGGATCGGGCCACCTCCAATATATAGACGCCCTTGGGAGTCGTGCAACCTCACTATAAAAACTCCTTTCCATCCATCACTGTCACTCTTTCCAGTCCTCCCTCATTTCAAATTATTATAGTGGATTATTTGGGTCTAGCTAAGGTGTAACCCAATTTATTTAATGGGCTAGATTTGGTGTTGACCCATAATATATTTATTTTGACAGTGAGAGTCTTTATTAAAGTAAGATTGTGTTTCCTTATTTAGTGGGATAAAGAGATTTGATTTGGGAAGGAATCTGTGACGCCCCCCAAAATAGGTATACATCACCCATCTTGAGTCGTCAAATACATGGTACATAAATCAAATACAACTTAATTATACAACTGTCGTGTAAAATACGACAAAATATAAACTAAGAGTTTAAACAAGAATACTGCCTTCTAGACAATATCCATTCTCAATGGAGTTCTCATAGACAATATACAAACTCAAATTCAGTCCTCGTTACATTTATTGTCACACTATTTAACAGAATAGTGAGGACTACTAATGCTATCATCTGGACTATCAATTTGTTCCCCGACTCGTCCCAACTATATTCTCATTTCCTGAAGAGAACAGTGAAGGAAAGGGTGAGCTCAACTAGCCCAGTAAGAAATATTATGACTAAGATAATGTTGAATAAATTATCAATAGTCTTCAACAATGTTAAACTGATAAAATATAATAGACATCAAGTTTAATCAGAAATGGAACAAGCAATCCATTAAAAGAGTCAAGTAGAGAATGAAATCTACTATCTTTTATGATTTAAAAGGTTTTTCATCACTTTTATCGCTGAGACTTAGCTTAATAAATAATCCACATCATCGAATCACCCCTGCACTATGGCCAAGGATATTCTTTAGTATCACGACCACAAATTATCCATACACTACGGGCCAAGGATATTCGTATGTATTTATCAATGGTCATGATCATGCCAACAACCGTCCATCAATGCACACACGGCCAATGAGGACTTTTACCACATCATTTGTAACATTACTATCATGATTATACCGAATAATCCTCGGTCATAATCATACCAAGTCCATCTATGCACTACAAAAGCCACAGATGACTTTCAAAAAAAAAATATAAACATGAGGATGATGACAATGATATAAGAATTCAATAAAACAAGTTCACGAATTAAATTATCCGAAACTAATAACGCCCAAATTGTCAATATGATACTTTTTGTAGAGTAAAATTCAAGAATGCTTAGAAGAATATTTCCATGAAAAGATCTTTGGATGAAGCTCAATTATCAAGGATATTCCACAAATTTCATGGAGTATAGAAGTCAAAACTTTAACCAACCGAGTATAATAAAGAATGGAATAACAAAAGAAATCACCATGCATTTACTTCATACATAAAAGTTATTCCAATGAATAATAAAGAAGGAACCAAGTCAAAGGTGTAAAACACACGGATAAAAGATATTTCAACCGAATAATAAAGACGGAACCAGGTCGGTGTAAAACACACGCATAAGATATTCCAATAGAATAATAAAGAACGGAAACCAGAATGTAAAACACACGAATGAGATATTCCAATGTAATAATAAAGAATGGAATAATGATAAAGGATTTCACAGGTATATGTAAAACAAAGTTATTCAATGTAATAATAAAGAATGGAATTAAAAAACAAACACATGAACAAGATATTCAATAGAATAATTTTAACCAGAATAAAAAAAGCATGAGATATTCCAAAGAATAATAAAGATAACAAGATAAACACATGTATGTGATATACAAAATAATAAAGAGAATAATATAACGATTTCACCAAGTATAGGGAATTCACGTATCTGATTATTCCAACATAATAAATAAGAATGGAATAACATAAGGATTTCACCAATCTACAGGTGGTATCCAGCGTATCTGAGTTATGTATAGGGTATGCCCATATAAAAGTTATTCCAACAGTATAATAAAGAATGGAATAATGAAGTTTTCTTCATGAATAAGAAAGAATAACACCCTTACGTACAACAAATAATATCCCTTATAGTAAAAGAAACCGGATATAGAAGTAGTGAAGAAGATAGTAATACTCTTCTTCTTCTCTCTATAATTTCTCTCTCAGAGTTTCAAAGTGAATTAAGTAAGAAATAATGAAGGAATGAGCTTCTATTTATAGAAAAAGCGAGAGTGGCTCTTGGTCTTAACGAAGGGTCAAAATGACTCTTGGTAATATGAAGAGACAACTACTATTTCATGAAGGAGTAATTAACCTTGGAACACCGAAGAGACAAATAACTCTTCGTAATATGAAGAGACAACTACTATTTGCGAAGGGGCAATTAACCTTGGAATACAGAAGAGACAAGTAACTCTTGGAAAACCGAAAGGCAAGATTTACTATTAAAACTTTAAATCAACGATCCATATTGATTTACTATTATAATTTCAATCAACTATTCGAAAAAATTAGCACATCTCCTCATGGAATAATATTGTACCCAAATACCCGAATGCATAATACTAGAGTAAATAGTAATCAGGTAAATAGTAACTCATGAATAGAAACTCATGAATAGTAACTCATGAATAGTAACTCGTGAATAGTAACTTCGACACAAAAAAGTGCTCCGAATACCCAATTGAACAATATAACCTCCAGAAATCAATTATTATCGAAATAAATGTCAATTTCTACTAACACAAATAATCTGAACACAATGAAACTATCAAATTCATCTTTAATCAACACGAACTTATCCATCATTAATATCATAACTCACAATATTTAACAACCAAGTTGTTCCCAGGAAAGAGGGGGCTTTCCAATAAGGATTTATCCCCATTGGCGCGCAATTAGGTGACCAAACCTCTCCTTGATAGAACTTCTAGAAATTGTAAATATTGCAATTTAATAATATGAATAACTTTGTCGTCTCAATTATTGATTTAATAATATAACATATAATGCAGATGATACTGTGACAATAATCGAATCAATAATATGAGAGATATGATGCAAGAATTATTCATCAGTAGCAATAATTGAGTATAAGCGAGAGTGACTTATCACGTAAGCATCAATAATCAATACCATGTGCTACTTGCAACCACGCCAGACATCGTACTTTTACTACGGGTAGTTCAACAAGATAATGGTAAAACCTCCATAGTTATTTTCATAAAATATCTTTGTCATTTTCTAACTACGACAATACTTCGTTGTGGGGTCCATTAATGATTGTGTCAGTCGTATTTAATATTTCCCGACAAAAGAATATTTTAAAATTAATCGAATATTTTATAACAATTTGCATACTTTGCAAAATTTTTAAATACTACCCACAACTACAACACTATCTCAAATCCACACCATAATATTAAAAAAAAATATATTTCGAGAAATTTAAATCTTTATTTATAAAATCTGGGGTCTCACAGAATCTATCAACCATTAATTGTAGTTATAAGGTGATTCTACAAATGATTTTTATTTATGATTGGATTATGGTGGACATAACATCTATAAATATAACAATAAGCAAGGGTTTGGAGGAGGCAAGACACAAGAGCACATGATACAAATAAATATTTTGTACTCTCTATATTATTATAGTGGATTTCTTTCTTCTTGTGTTCATATTTTAAATGTCTTTGTTTATGTTTATGTGAGTGTATTTTGTGAGTTTGATTTTACAACAATACAATCAATCGTTTATGCGATTTTGACATGCTGTTTTAGTGATTTCGTCAAGCGTATAAAATTTGACGTTAACAATAAGTATATACTTTCACCGTCATTTTGCTCAATTATTTTAAAACAAATCATAAGTCATTTAACTCATATATTTTTTGGACAGAGTATGATTTTCTTACCAGTCTTGTGCATTTCTTAATTAATTAATATAGCTGAAATTTCAATGGCAGCATAATTAGAGATGGGATGCAGATTACAATGACTTATGCAATGCAGTACGCACCAATTAATTATATGGAGGCATGCAGCTCAATTGCATGCATTAATTAGATTTTTTTATAACAATTAATCCAAAACGACTGAAGATATATATTAGTAATGAAAAACATCTTTTTACAATTAAAGAATTCGAATATCTTCCAACCAAAAAGTAAGGAAATTAAAAGTCTATATTTGAATTAAAACCATGAACAACTGAGTTAGTACCGATTTGCCGAATAAAAGAAATTAAAATTACATTATGTAAATTGTTCTCTTAACAATAGACAATTTTCCACCAACGTTGCGTGCATTAAATTAAAGTTTGCATATGCTTAATTGGTAATTCAAACTAGCTTGTACTCAAAATAAGTAAGTAGAGTATATAGGAAGTACTTATTATTATTAATTCTAGATTAAGTAGTTCAGTTCATCATCGATCTGTATATATAGAAATTGGCGAGTACTGCATATATATATATATATATATATATATATATATATATATATATATATATGTCTGGTCTTCTTCTTTGAACTCGATCGTACGTCTTTGATCTGATTTTTAAATTGTTGGATCTTGGGTATCTAAATGGGTCATTCATAAAGGGTCCGACCCAATTACATTAACTGAGTTCCCAATTGACAAGGTCAATTGGGTTTCAATAATGTGAACGTGGATAGACTAAACGTGGAGGAAGTGCTGGGGAGTGGTTTAACCACTCACGTATTAAATACCCACATCCTTCAGTTGATCAAAATACGCAACAACACTCCAATTGCCCGCTCCCAATATCCAGTCCAAAACTCTAATTGTTACGTACCATGAATTAGTGCTTCGTTCTCGATCGTAGTTCGGAGACGCTGTTGGGTTGGAGAACAGCAGGAGGTTTTCCGTATCAAAGGCTTAATCACGCTTCAAGAGGTATGCTTTTGATTCTCCTAATTATGTGTAAATATGGATAGCATGCGTATTAAAATCCCTTCATTGGTATCAGAGAAGGTTTAACGATGTGATGTATGCTATGTATGGAATATTTACACTTGATGCTATGATTGTATGTTTAAAAAGCTTGAAAAACATCATTAATGGCAATCTTAGATACACTAAATGTTAGGGGCTAATATTGTAGTATATTTTAGCCTAAACACAGTGTATATGATCTGCATAATTTGGGTTTAATTGGATAATTAATTTATAATTAATTTGAAACCCTAGTTTGCAAACAGCCTTCTTTGAACAGCCATAACGTTTTCTGTGATTGTCCGATTTGGTTGATTTTTGAATGTATGTGTAGTTCTCGTTGTAAACTTTCCAACGATATATTATGGGCCTAAATCGGAGTTATATAGAGTGATATATGGCTTCTCAAAGTTTTAGTCGCGAAATGACATTTCTGTAAATTCTAGTGTCTGGAGGTTGAAGATGAGTCATACCGACCAATTCGTCCGTCTGACCATGCGAGGTCAATTCCGTGGTCCTGATTCGCTTTTGATGATTTTCCTATTTAATTTTCAGAAAATGTTTTATTAATTGTTTTTTACATGGAAATTAATTTAAAAATAGTAACAATGACTATTAAATTCTGAAAATTAATAAAATTAATTATTGGCATATGATTAATTATTATATTTGGAATTTGGAAATATTGATGCTTTTTGATATTTTTGGTTAATTTTCTACCTAATAATTAATGGTTTATTAATTATGAAAATTAGCAAACATATCATGTAAAATTCCGTAAAGCGTTACAATTGACTATATGATGATGTTAAGTTCTTATTAGGATTTTTGGAGGAGGGAAAATAACTGTTTTGGATAGTTTTGGTTAATTTCAATTAATTGTGCAATAGTTTATTAAATTTCTTGAAGTATTCTTGAAGACTTCTTATCCTACCCCTAGAGCGTGAAATCGAATTTTTTGTGACCCCAAAGTCAAAAACCTATTTCTAAAACCCTCAAATATTTCTTCACCTGTAATCTAACGTAACATGTGCAAAGACGTTGGCTCAAGTCATTGAAGATTACGATCTACCATTTAATATCATCGTGGAAAAGCGAACGTGGTAGGTGACGACGCGTTGAGTAGAAGATCGATATCTATTTACGAAAAGTCGATGTTGTTAACACAAAGACTCATTTCGTATAACTTACAAATGATGAAGATAGAGTTAAAGACTTTAGGGACCCGTGTGAAGATAACGAATATATGAGTAGAATCGACTTTAATCGATAAAAGTTAAAGCCGCTTGCAATACATACTCGTACTCGGTGATGAATGAAGAAAGTTCAAGAGGCGTTATTCTGAAGCAAGAAATCAAGAGAGAGAAATCACAACTCTCGATTTAATTGGGCCATTTGAAATTCTTGATCGAGTAGGAACCGTGGCTACCCCGATTTTATCAATAAAGATTTAAATTTTGTCGAAATAATTTTTAATATTATGGTGTGAATTTGAGATAATATTATAGTTGTGGGTAGTATTTATAAATTTTGCAAAGTATGCAAGTGGTTATATTATATTCGATTGGTCTGGGAATATTCGGTTTAGCGAGGAATATTAAATACAACTACTCAATCATTGGTGGACCCCACTAATGAAATTATTGTCGGATTGAAAGCGACAAAAATATTTTATTGAAATAACGGCGGAAGTTTTCTGGTGGTTCTTTGTTGAACTACTCGGTAGTAAAAAATACGATGTACGTGTGGTTGCATAGTAGCATTACGGTATTGATTATTGATGCTTATGTGAGAAGTCACTCGGTTTGATTCCATTATTGTCGATTAATAATATGAATTATTATAGCGATAATGACGTTTTGTTTTATTATTAGTATTATTAACGTAATAAAAGCGAAACATCTTTTATATAAAATAGAATACTTTATTAAAGTTATACATAAATAGAATATATTATATTTTATTATGCATAGTGTTGCATAGTGTTTTGCATAGTGTTTGCATATAGTATTGCATAGTGTTTGCATAGTAAAATGTTTTTATATAAATAGAATATATTATATTTTATTTAAAAGATTTTTCTTTAAATATGGACCGTCAGATTAAAGTAAATCAATCTGGGATAGTTCATGGATTAATTCTTATGCATTCCATTTTCTATAAATAGAAGCTCATTCCTTCATTATTTTCTTACGAATTCATTGAAACTCTAGAGAGAAATTATAGAGAGAAGTATATAGAGAAAATTATAGAAAGAAAGAAGAGTATTTCTTTACTTCATTACTTCTATATTAGGTTCTTTTTACGGTAAGAGGTGTTATTCTTTTCTTCTTGAAGAGAACACATTATTCCATTCATTATTATTACATTGGAATAACTTTGTAAAAGTGGCATACCCTATACATAACTTTATACATGTGACATACCTATACTTGGTGAAATCCTTATGTTATTCCATTGCTTATTATTACATTGGAATAACTTTGTATATCTGTGATTTACCCTATACTTGGTGACATTCTTCTATTATTACATTTGGAACATCATGCATGTGTGTTTTACAGGACTGGTTCCGCTTTTTTATTATTACATTGGAACATCACATGCATGTGTTTTTTAGGACTGGTTAAAATCTTTATCATTCTGTTGGAATATCCTATCTCGTGTGTGTTTTACACGGATGCGGTTCCATCTTTATTATTACGTTGGAACATCACATGCGGTGTGAATTTCACACGACTGGTTCCGTTATTATTATTACATTGGAATAACACATACATGCAACCGCTACGCATGCATGGTGATTTCTTTTGTTATTCCATTCTTTATTTATACCCGGTTGGTTAAAACTTTGACTTCTATACTCCATGAAATTAGTAGAATATCCTTGATATTTGCGTTTCATCGATATCTTTTCATGGAAATATTCTTACGATCATTCTTGAATTTTACTCTACGAAAGCAACGGTATCATGTTGACAATTTGGACGTTAATAATTCATGGATTAAATAATTCTTGAACTTGTTTTATTGAATTATTATGTCATTGTCATCATCCTCATGTTATATTATGTTATCTTTGGCTTACGTGCATAGATGAACTTAGTATGATTATGACCGAGGATCATTCGGTATAATCATGACTTGATATAAATGATGTGACAAAAGTCCTCGGTGGCTGTAATGCGATGATGGATAGTTTTTGGTATGATTATGACCGGGGGTGATTCGGTATAGTCATGACCATTGATAATTTGATGAAAATCCTTGGCCAAGTAGTACGGGGATGATTAGATGTGGTGGTTTATTTATTAAAATTTGAGTCTCGTGATGATAAAATTGATGAAAACCTTTTAAAACCTAAAAGATAGTAGACTTTATTCTCTACTTGACTCTTTTAATGGATTGCTTATTCATTTATGATTAAAGCTGGTTGTCTATTGTATTTTATCGGTTTAACATCTTTGTTGAAGGCTAATGATAATTTTATACGCATTATCTTAGTCATAATATTTCTTCTTGGGCTAGTTGAGCTCACCCTTTCTTTCCTTTGTTCTCTTGAAATGAGAACATATTTGGGACGAGTCGGGGAGCGAAGTAATGGTCGGAGGATAGCATTAGTAGTCCTCACTATTCGTGAAATAGTGTGATAATAGTTGTAATGAGGACTCCTTTTGAGTTTGTATAATATCTAGTAGACAATATTTGTATTCAAATAGTTTATTGTATTCAAACTCACGTTATATTATAAGTTGTATTTGAATTTATGTTATGTTAGTGGCGTAAGATGGGTGGCGTATTTGAATTTTTTATCGTACCATGTGAAGAAGTGGCGACCCAAGATGGGGGTGACGTATACCTAATTTTGGGGCGTCATGTGTGAGTTGACATATCGAGTCGTGATTGGTATCGAGCTTAGGGATATGATCCTGGCTAAGATGTGAGATAAGAACTAGGAGGGGAGGCGGGAATTCCTTCGCTAGTATGACCTACCTAAGTTTATTTGGTATTTAATTGGTCGATCGTGAGTATAGGGATAATATGTGATATGTTAATTAACCCTTGTTTTGTGACGGTGTTTGAGAATGGCATCGAAAATCTTTGAGATAAGCAATGAAGCACATGAGAGTGTTGATAATGAGTCAGCTCAAACAAAAGGTAACGACCAACAACACGATAATAATCATTTGGTGGTAGCAGCACCTATCGAACAATGATAACCATCGTGGGGAAATTATCATGCTAAGAATGGTAACCACTTGGTGGTAATCATGGCAAAGATAATAGAAGTGGAAATTTCAAGAAGAGAAGGTCATTTAGCTCGATTTTGTCGTGCACCAAAGTCAAGTCAATTTGGGACGGTGGCACCAAAGGTGGATATGGACAAAACAAAGTCGGTGGTTTTTTAGAAGAAAGCGTTTTTCATGACTTCTCAAAAAAAAGTGGGTAACCGAGCGAAGTTAGCACGGGTTAGTTAATTATAAATTCTTGAAGTCTATACCTTATTAGATACCGGTTCTACCCATTCTTTTATCTCACTGCTTGTGTTCAACGTTTAAATTTGACTCAGGAGAAGTTAGACTTTGACTTATTGGTTGAAACTTCGTTAGGAGGAACCTTCGTTACCTCCTTATTTTATTAATCTTGTTGTTTCAAATAAACACTTTCACGTTACTGTCGATCTTATCTCTTTGAAAATACTTGCCTTTGAGGTAATTTTAGGAATCGATTGATTAACTACTCATTATTCTTTTTGTAAGGTTGTTAGCTTTTATATTCATAACCAACTTTGTTATCTGAATTCAAAGTAACCAAACCCTAAAGTTAATCATTGTTATATCAAGCCATAAGTAAAAAGAGCCCGATCCTTTCGTTGTTGACTTCCTTGTGTGGAATGCACGAAGCGGACTTTTTCGTAGGCGACATCGTGAATGAAGATGGCAAGTTTATAGGTATCATTGTGAGGTCTTTATCTAGGTTAAGGGATAGAAGTCACAGTTGGTATCAATGTGACGTCTTATCCAAGTCTTGGATGAGAGTCATGATTTTGAATGATATTTCTATCATTAATAAAATTCTTGGCGTATTCTTGAAGATTTCTAGCCTACCCTAGGCGTGAAATCGAATTTTGTATTGACCCGATACAAAAACCCATTTCTTAAACCCTCAAATATTTCTTCAACTAAAATGAACAGTTTACGTGGTTTATGATGAAAGTCATAATAAAAGCATTGGACTAATGAAAATCATGGGTATATGAAGTATTAGTAAGTTTTATGATGAGTTATGTTGGTTAGTATGTGAAAACATGAAAGTTTCTTAGAAATCACAAAGAGTTGAAAATCAGATTTTGGTGAAAAAGCGTAACATGAAATTCAATTGACCATATCTCCTATTATATTTTGAATTTTTGAATGTGGTCAAGTCCTAGAGTTAGATCTATGAGTTACCTAACTAATCCAAGTGGAATTACTGGAAAAGGTGTTGTAGATTTTTGTGTGGACTGATTTTAGCAAAGGAGGCAAAGCTGCAAAATTTCGAAAATGCTACTGCCTAGATGATTTTTAAGGGCTGTTTCGGCCACTTAAATTATGAGAAAAATTCTGGCCTTTTGGGACATGAAAGTATATGGTATAAAGTACCTCCTGTCAAAAATGAGCTCATTTCGACTTAAAATGAGCAAGTTATGACTATTTCAATATTTAGGTTTTTTAAATAAAAAAACGCTATAATAGGAGTTCTATAACTCCGATGACCATGAAATTTAAACTAGAAGCTCACGTTAACATGTGTAAGGTCCTGCCAAGATTTGGGAATTTTGGAGTTAAACTTGAGGTAGCTAATTTCTTAAGGAATTAATTAGAAATTGATTTTTGAAAAATAGTAAATGAATTTTAAAAATTCGAGAGAAAATATATTTTCATTATGGGACTATATTATGCTAAATCCCAGAAAAGAAATATTTTTGGGACTGATTTGGTATTTTTCATGAAAATAGTTTAATTACTGAACATATGAGTTAAATATGTTATGTGAAGTAACAAAGTTGAAAATAGGATTTTATGGCTAGAGAATCCTATATAGAGTATATATGCATATTTTTTGATGAGGATTTGATAATTGGTGATGATATTTTATGAGTATGGCATTTTGAATGATTAAATGCATTATATGGTAAAGCGTAAACAATTGAGATAAATTGTTTATAAATTTAAGAAGTGATTAAAATATTGTTATAATATTAATGATATTAGATTATGAGATTATTAAGTGATTGATAACATGGGGATATTCTTGAATCTGGATAAATTATATTATAAATGTTTAATATTTATCCTTTATCTCATTTGATTGATTCTTTATATCATTATCCTCATATATATATTATGTTGAAGTCAATTGGCACGTAGTGCATAGATGGACTTGGTATATGATTGTTGGTATCATAATAGTAATTGTAACACAATTAGATGGAGTAGTTGATAATTTGTATGATTATGATGAGGGATTATTGGCCGTAGTGCATGGATAATTTAAGTAATGTAATTAATGAAACACAATTATCTTTGGGTAGTAGTGCATGGATAATTTGTGGTCGTGATACTAATGAATACACGATTATCTTTGGTAGTAGTGCATGGATAATTTGTGGTCGTGATCTTAATGAATACACGATTATCTTTGGTGTGGTAGTGCATGGATAAATTGTGATGTAGATCTTAATGAATACACGATTATCTTTGGTAGTAGTGCATGGATAATTGTGGATGTGATATCTTAATGAAGTACATTATCTTTGGATTATCTTACGTGAATTATGCGTAGTGATTATGGATAATTTGTGGTATTGATCTTAATGAATACGATTATTTTGGTAGTAGTGCATGGATAATTTGTGGTCGTGATACTAATGAATACACAATTATCTTTTGGTAGTAGTGCATGGATAATTTTGGTGGTCGTGATACTAATGAATACGATTATCTTTGTAAGTAGTGCATGGATAATTTTTGTGGTCGTAGATGATAGTAGTGCATGGATAATTTGTGGTCGTGATAATAATGAATATCCTTGGTAGTGCATAGTGCGTGATCTTAATGATTCCTTGGATGATATGGATGATTCGATGATATGGATTAATTATTGATTTGAGTCTCGTGATGAAATATTAATTCATGGATGTGGTAAAAGTCATCTTTAGTAGTAGTGCATTGATAGACTTGGTATGATTATGACCGAGGATTATTCGGTATAATCATGATCAGTAATTGAAAACACGAATATCCTTGGCGATTAGTGCATGGATAATTCGTGGTCGTGATACTATTAAGTTTGAGTCTCGGCATTATTGGTTTCTGAGTTGTATATCTTTGGCTTTGTAGTGCAAAGATGAATTGTTAATGAATATCTTTGGCGGATTGCAAAGATGAATTTAATATTTTTAACGATAAAAGGTATTCAAGGTATCCTCATCTCTTTATCATATCAGTATCGTACCCTAATTTCGAGGGATGAAATTCCATAAGGAGGGAGATTGTGAGACCCAGATTTTATCAATAAAGATTTAAATTTTGTGAAATAATTTTTTAATATTATGGTGTGAATTTGAGATAATATTATAGTTGTGGGTAGTATTTATAAATTTTGCAAAGTATGCAAGTGGTTATATTATATTCGATTGGTGGGGGAATATTCGGTTTAGCGGGGAATATTAATACAACGGCTCAATCATTGGTGGACCTAGCAATGTAATTATTGTCGGATTGAGAAAGCGACAAAAATATTTTATTGAAATAACGGCGGAAGTTTTCAAGTAGTTCTTGTTGAACTACTCGGTAGTAAAAATACGATGTCGTGTGGTTGCATAGTAGCACACGGTATTGATTATTGATGCTTATGTGAGAAGTCACTCGGTTTGATTCCATTATTGTCGATTAATAATATGAATTATTATAGCGATAATGACGTTTTGTTTTATTAAGTATTATTAACGTAATAAAAGCGAAACATCTTTTTATATAAAATAGAATACTTTATTAAAGTTATTCTATAAATAGAATATATTATATTTTATTATGCATAGTGTTGCATAGTGTTTTTGCATAGTGTTTTGCATAGTATTGCATAGTGTTTGCATAGTAAAATGTTTTTATATAAATAGAATATATTATATTTTATTTAAAAGATTTTTCTTTAAATATGGATGACCGTCAGATTAAAGTAAATCAATCTGGATAGTTCATGGATTAATTCTTATGCATTCCATTTTCCTATAAATAGAAGCTCATTCCTTCATTATTTTCTTACGAATTCATTGAAACTCTACAGAGAGAAATTATAGAGAGAAGCTATAGAGAGAAAATTATAGAAAGAAGAAGAGTATTACTACTTACTTCACTACTTACATATTAGGTTATTTTTTACGGTAAAGGGGTGTTATTCTTTCTTCTTGAAGAGAACTTACATTATTCCATTCATTATTATTACATTGGAATAACTTTTGTAAAAGTGGCATACCCTATACATAACTTTGTATACGCTGGCGGCATACCTATACTTGGTGAAATCCTTATGTTATTCCATTCTTATTATTACATTGGAATAACTTTTGTATACATGGTTTACCCTATACTTGGTGACATTCTTTATTATTACATTGGAACATCACATGCGTGTGTTTTACAGGACTGGTCCCGTTTTTTTATTATTATACATTGGAACATCACATGCATGTGTTTTTTACAGGACTGGTTAAAATCTTTATCATTACATTGGAATATCCTATCATGTGTTTTTTACAGGATGCAGTTCCATCTTTATTATATACATTGGAACATCACATCGGTGTGAATTTCACACGACTGGTTCCGTTATTATTATTACATTGGAATAACACATCATCTGAAATCTGCATGCGTGGTGATTTCTTTTGTTATTCCATTCTTTATTATACCCGGTTGGTTAAAACTTTGACTTCTATACTCCATGAAATTAGTAGAATATCCTTGATATTTGCGTTTCATCGATATCTTTTCATGGAAATATTCTTACGATCATTCTTGAATTTTACTCTACAAAAGCGATGTCATGTTGACAATTTGGGCGTTAATAATTCATGGATTAAATAATTCTTGAACTTGTTTTATTGAATTATTATGTCATTGTCATCATCCTCATGTTATATTATGTTATCTTTGGCTTACGTGCATAGATGAACTTAGTATGATTATGACCGGGGATCATTCGGTATAATCATGACTTGATATAAATGATGTGACAAAAAAGTCCTCGGTGGCTGTAATGCGATGATGGATAGTTTTGGTATGATTATGACCGGGGTGATTCGGTATAGTCATGACCATTGATAATTTGATGAAAATCCTTGGCCAAGTAGTGCGGGGATGATTAGATGTGGTGGTTTATTTATTAAAATTTGAGTCTAGTGATAAAAATTGATGAAAACCTTTTAAAACCTAAAAGATAGTAGACTTTATTCTCTACTTGACTCTTTTAATGGATTGCTTATTCATTGCAGATTAAGCTGGTTGTCTATTGTATTTTATCGGTTTAACACTTTGTTGAAGGCTAATGATAATTTATTACGCATTATCTTAGTCATAATATTTCTTCTTGGGCTAGTTGAGCTCACCCTTTCTTTTTTCTTTGTTCTCTTGAGAAAATGAGAACATATTTGGAGACGAGTCGGGAGCGAAGTAATGGTCAGAGGATAGCATTAGTAGTCCTCACTATTACGTGAAATAGTGTGATAATAGTTGTAATGAGGACTCCTTTTGAGTTTGTATAATATCTAGTAGACAATATTTGTATTCAAACTCACGATTTTATGTAATATTATACCAGCAGTTATATTAGTAAGTTGTATTTGAATTTATGTACCATGTAAGTGGCGACCCAAGATGGGTGGCGTATACCTAATTTTGGGGGCGTCATAATTTATCATTTAGATGATAATAATATTGAATATGGATTTAAAACAAGGATATATTATTTGAATTTCGATAATTCTATTTAAAGCTTATTACATTTCATGAATCTCATAAATATTTAAATAATCTTCAACGAACATCAATTTATAAAAAATAAGATGATATTGAACATTTAATTGATTATAATTGTATATAACTTAGCATTAAGCATTAAATAAATAATAATTTAAAAGATTTTATGCAAATATTTATATAAATTAATTATATTAAGATTTGGAGGAATTCTATTATAAATCTTCAGATATGATATTTTATTATTGGAGAATATGAGGTCAATATATTATTTATATCATTTCATAATATTAAGGATATGTAAAATCCTAATTTTCTTGAGATATTATTTGATTAAATAATTTTTACAACTAAAGATGATAATTACTTGAAAATTCTGATTAATTTTTCATTTACTAACAATTCTAAAATCTTAAATCCTATTTATCAAATATAATTATAAAAAAAATAAAATTGTTTATTTGATATATTATAAAATTTATACATATTAAAATTATTAATATGATTAGCTTAGTATATTTGATATGTAGAATATATCAATAGTTGTAATCAAATGGATATTTTTCATATTATTAATAATTATCTTAATTATAATTAGTTATATAAATATTAATGAAAATAAATCTAATAATATTTAAAAATTTAAAATCAATTATTGAATAATAATAATTCTGATAGAATATTAAAATATTAAATTATGAAATTTATTAAATATTCGATTTATTGATAATTAATAACATAAATACTATTATTATGAATAATATCGATATTAATACTTAAATATTTTCCCGAAATATCAATTCATAATTCAAAAATTATAGATTATTTATTAAATCTCTCAATTATAATAAAAACAAAATTTAACAATAAATTATAAATAAATTATATGATTAAGTATATAAATACGAAGAATCGAAATATTTATTTATTGAAATGAAATGCGAAGCGTTTATCTAATTAATTTTATAAATTTTAATTTATTAAATGTTATATAAAATTAATAACATTAACCAATTAAATATTATACATATGAAACTATTAATTAATTTTACAATTATAGTTATTTTTAATATAGATGATTTATTTTTGGTTATAACTCTGATCAAAGTTTGATTTTAAAATTTATTATGCTATTATTTCGATTAATATTTTTTTCATTTAAATATTTTTGTGAGCAATATTTAAAATTTTATATAGCATTAATATGGTTTAAATTTGAAATAATTTTATTCCACGTTATGTTAATTATTTAAGTGATAATTTTTTAAAATATAGGAATAAATTATAAATATATTTCAAGGTTAATTTAAGTTATACTTAATTAAGATTATATATATTTAATAACATTCGAATAAACTTTTATTATCCATAGCTTAAAGATATAATGGATGCATTATCATATTTTATCCACTCTTTCTAAGAAATAATATATCGTGATAACGTATTATAGTATTGCGCCCCCAAAATAGGTATACATCACCCATTACGAGTTGTCGATACATGATGCGAAACAACTACAACTTTATTATTATTACAAGTAAAGCTGTGAGTTTGAATACAAATATTATCTTCTAGACAATATCTATACTCAAATAAATCCTCATCACATTTATTGATACATTATTTTACAAAAATGGTGAGGACTACTAAACAACTCTCTCTAGAACCTTCATTCCATACCCCAGGCTTCGTACTTCATTATATTCTCGCCTCGAGAAGAAAAATGGAACAAAAAGGAAAAGGGTGAGCTCAACTAGCTCGATAAAGAATATTATGACTAAGATAATATACAACAAATTATCGTTAGTCTTGACGAGGAAAAATCTAATAGAATCTGATAGACAACAAATTTTAAATCAATATTAGCGCGTGAAATAATAATTCATTAGAAGAGTTAAGTAGAGAATGCAAACTACTATCTTACATGTATGAATTTAAAAGTTCATAAATCTATCTTTTATCCTGTAACATCAATCGATATACATATACGGAATCAAATATTCATCTTTGCACTCTGGGGCGAAGAAGATATTCATCGATTAATCATGTTCATCTAAACATCATTCATCTTTTGCACTCTGGCCAAAGATATTCTTGAAATCATTCATCTTTGCACTTCTGGGCCAAAGATATTCAATAATATCATCATTTAAGGCGAGGATGATGAAAAATATTTTTTAAAAAAAGCGAATCCGGTGAAACAAAATGACAAGGATTAAGGATTAAGGATTAAGTACTTTGTTTTATCCATGTCAAAAATACCTCAAAAATAATCATAGTGGTGTAAAATTCAAGAATGATCAAAACATGGATCAATCAAAGCTAGTATCGAGAATAGATATTTTGGACAAAAAAAGAAAAATTTTATTTTTTATTGAATAGTCTTTAGTATCGTGAATAGTCTTAGTATCGTGAATAGTATATCGTGAATAGTAACTCTCGACACCAAAAGATAGAAATTTCACAAAAACATCTTCACTTCATGAATAGTAATCGTGAATAGTAACTTCGTGAATAGTAACTCGTGAATAGTAACTCGTGAATAGTAACTCGTGAATAGTAACTCATGAATAGTAACCAGAGACATGAAAAAGTTCCAAATTTGATAAAAACTTCAGATCAATATTTGACATAATGATATTGAAGAAATAATATCATTTGAGAAAAAAATAACATCCCTTACCTCGAAAGATTAGTACTTTCTAATTTGAAAACAGGATAGGATATAGTCTTGACTTGAACTGCTTGCCGTATAGCAATACTCAAAGTATACTCAAAATACTCACAAGAATACGCTCGATAATATAGAGAGAGAAAACTTGGTTTACGGTGTGATTTTCAATTCTAACCTAAGCACCTATTTATAGGAAAATGCTTAGAACACAAGCGAAGAAAATTTAATAAAATATTATATATATATTTATAAATTTCCTTAGCCCACCTCTAGAATCTCTGATTTCACCAACACACACATGTTAAAGCCCAAAAACAAAAACAAAAAAACGTTTTTTTTAAAAAATAATTAAAACTTCCAAAAATCAATTATTTGAACTTGAACTTCAATAATTCATAATAAATAGCCCTTTTATCAGAAAATTGAATCTCGCGAGTTTTTATAGGAAATTCAATTCTCTACAACTTTGCAGAAGAAAGTTTTTCCAAATTCCAAATAGAAATTGGCCGAAATCACAAGCAGGCGATTTTACATTTATAATCAAATTTCGATCGATAAATGGGGTCCGCAGACATGTTTAACATGTTTTAAACATTTATTGCAACAAAAATACTCTTCCTCCTCGTATACTCATATATCCCACATTCGATTTGTAAAAATATCACCATTATTATATTATAAAATATAATAATATATTTAAATGAATTATTTTATCGAGAAAAAGATAAAATTTCAATTTTCAACAATTGTCACATTAAAAATTTTCTCCATCTATATCCACATAAAATCAATATTTTCCTCATCATATGAATCAATAATTAATTATTCACAAATAATATTACTGAGAATCTGATATTGATGACAGGCGGTTCAGGGAAGAGGGGCTTTCGATAAAAATTTCTCCTTCTTGGCGGCGATTAGGTGACCAAAACCTCTCCTTAAGGCAGAACTTTCTAGACATTGCCAATAATGTTATCTAATAATATTATTAGGATAATATGAATTATTGCCGATAATGAAAAATATTGTGTAATGACAATTATTGAAACAACAACAATATAAAATATCAGCGCATGACAATTATTAAATCGATAAAATAAAATTTGAGCGGTAATTACGTAACCATTATTGAGTAGTGCCTTCTTACGTAAGAATCAATAATTGGAATTGCTGAATAATCTGTCTGTCTTCTTGTGTTTTAACCACCAAGTATTTTACTTGTATTAATGGTAATAACAACTTCTGTAGTTATTTTTAAACAACTTATATTTGTCGTTTTCTTCATCAATCGCTTTTTAGTTATGGGGCCCCACACATGGGCTGCTTGTCGTAAATACGAATATTCCAAAGCGATCTGAATATTCCACGACCAAACGAATATTCCCAAACAACAATGAATATTTTATAACCACTTGCTTATTTTGAAATATTTGCGTATTTTACCCTAACTATCCACATTAATCAAATCAACCCTTACTATTTCAAAATAATAAATAGAAAATTAAATTTCATTAATAATAAGTTGGGGTCTTCTGACTCCCCTCCTTATGAAATTTCGTCCTCGAAATTGGCGCGTCGATACACAGTGTTTGAAAAGGTGAGGATACCTCGCTTTCATTTCGTTTCAATTTCGGTCATTTCCTCTATAGCATGATTCCTCCACAAAACTTTAACTTGTGGTATGACCTTTCTTAGCGTGGGACATGCTCCTTCTATCCAAGATCTTTGGTACCTCCTCATACGTTAAGTCTTGACTATATCGTCAGGTTCTACTTCTATAGCGTGGTTGGGTCTTTCACATATTCTGAAATCTGGATATATGAAACACATTATGAAACACGAGAGACATACTTGGAGGTAATGCGAAGTCTATAGGCTACATTTCCTACTCGGTCGAGAATTTGAAATGGACCGATAAATCGTGGATTGAGCTTTCCTCTCTTCCCAAATCTTGTAACTCCCTTCCATGGAGCGACTTCATGACAACAATCATGATCCCTACACTAAATTCCACGTCCTTTCGATGAAGATCCGCATAACTCTTTTGTCGATCTTGTCTTGGTTTGTATCGTTGTCGAATCATTTGGATCTTTTCGGTAGTCATACGTACTAACTTTCGGGTCCCAACAATGTTGCTTCACCCACCTCATCCCAACATATTGGAAGCGACATTTTCGTCCATATAATGCTTGAATGGAGCCACACCTATACTTGCACGATAAGCTGTTGTTGTAGGAGAATTCCACCGATGGTAAATACTTATCCCAAGCGCCCTTGAAGTCTAGGACACGAGTCTTATATAGATCTTCAAGAGTTTGAATAGTCCTCTCGATTGTCCGTGGTTTGGGGATGGTATGGTATGCGAACTAAATCGTAAATCCGTGCCCATAGCTTTTTGCAAGCTAACCCAAAATCTTGAAGTGAATCTTGGGTCACGATCCAAAACTATGGGATCTGGGCATGCCATGTGACCTCACAATCTCATTCACGTCACATACTAGCAAGGCGTTCGAGGAATAAGTCTCCGTATCGGCAAGAAATGAAAGCGAGACTTGGTTAATCTATCAACAATAACCCAAATAGCATTGATGCCTTGAAAGCCGTAGGAAGACCCGTGCTTGAAATCCATGGTAATGTGTTCCCACTTCCATTTCGGAATCTCAAGTGGTTGCAGCGGACCCTTAGGTACTAGATCTCTCGCCTTTACTACGTTGACAAGTTAAACACATCGAGATAAACTTTGCAATCTCTCTCTTCATATTGTTCCACCAAAATGTATGTGAAGATCACGATACATTTTAGTACTTCGAGGATGGATTGCAAATGGTGTATTGTGTGCCTCCATCATAATCTTGTACTTCAAATCAGTCGTTAGGAACACAAAGTCTAGAGTGGACTCGAAGTATTCCTTCTTCATCAATTCTCGCTTAGGAATAGCTCCTTCTTGTACTTTCTTCTTAACCCACGCATCATCGACTCAAGATTCGGTGGCTTGAAAGCAACCTTAACTTTTTCTATTAAAGTTGGCTCTCTGTCGTATACTTGACATCATCACTTTTCGTTTCGCATATGATCTTCTACTCAGCGCGTCGGCTACCACGTTCGCTTTTCGGGATGGTATTGAATAGTGTGGTCGTAGTCTTTCAATAGCTCGAGCCAGCGTCATTGCCGCATGTTGAGTTCTTTTTTGAGTGAAGAAATATTTAAGGCTTTTATGGTGCGAATATATCTCCACTTTCTCCCCATATAGATAGTGCCTCCATATCTTTTAGCGAAAGCTTATTGCTTGCTGACTCTAGATCATGAGTAGGATAATTCCTCTCATACTCTTTAAGTTGTCATGAGGCATAGGCTATGACTTTCCCGTTGCATGAGAACACATCCTAACCCTTTGCACGAAGCATCATTTGTAGATAACAAATCAAATCCATCCGAGAACCGGATGGTATTGTTAGAGCAGTCTTAGAAATAAGTCTCCTCTTAAGCTCTTGGAAACTCTTCTCGCATTTCTTCGCTCAAAGCAATTTTGTATCCTTAGAGTTAAATTTGAGTTAATGGAGTAGCGATTCGAGAAAACCCTTCCACGAATCTCGATAATAACCGGCTAAGCCAAAAAGCTACGTACTTGATCCGAAACTTGGTTGCTCCCAACTTTGTATTGCTTGATCTTGGCCGGATCAACGGATACTCCATGTTTTGACACCACCGCGCCCGAGGAATGCTACTTCCTCAAGCGAACTTCGCATTTCTTCAATTTGGCATATAGTTTGTTTTCACGAAGCCTTTGGAGTACCGACTTCAAATGGTGCTCATGATCTTCACGACTTTTGGAATATATGAGGATGTCATCAATAAAAACAACAACGAATTGATCAAATATTCCTTGAATACTCGGTTCATCATATCCATGAAAGAAAGCGAGGAGCATTAGTTAGTCCAGAAAGACATGACTAAGAATTCATAATGCCCGTCATCAGGAGTTTAAAGGCGGTCTTTGGAATATCCTCGATTCTAATCTTCAATTTGATGATATCGAGCGAAGATCGATTTTGAAAAGAATTGTGCCCCTTGCAATTTGGTCAAACAAGTCATCAATACGAGGTGAGGATACCTATTCTTGATGGTGACATGGTTCGATTCCGATAGTCAATACAAAAGTCGCATACTCCGTCTTTCTTCTTTCTGAATAAAGCAGGAGCACCCCGAGGAGATGTACTAGGGCGAATGAAACCGATGTCCAACAAATTCTGTAGTTGGACCTTTAACTCTGAAGTTCAATAGGAGCCATTCGATATGGGGTTTTAGAAATGGGCTTTGTGCGGGTTCAAGATCAATAAAGAATTCAACTTCACGTTACGGGGTAGGCCAGGAAGTTCTTGAAATCGTCGGGAAAATCGATAACAACGGAATATTATTCAAATTTGGCGTGTCTTTATTCAAATCCATAACATGGGCTAAGAAAGCTTGACATCCGTTTTTCAATAAGCGAATAGCTTTATGATTAGATATGGCGGTGATTGATTTTAATGGTTTAGTTGCTTGAATTAAATATACAACAGGTTGGTTAGGAATATGAAAACTAACAACCTTACGAAAACAATCAATTTTGGCATGATGAGTAGTTAACAATCAATCCTAAAATCACATCAAAAGCAAGTATCTTTAAAGAGATAAGGTCAACGGGTAAGGTGATGGTGCCAACTTGAATCAAACAAGATTTATAAGCGAGTGGATGTGATGAAAGTTTCTCTAACGGAGTTTCCACGAGATAGGTCAAAGTCTAATTTCTCGGTCAAGTTTAAGCGTTGAGCACATGCGGGAGAGATAAATGAATGGGTATGCCGGTATCAAGTAAGGTATAAACTTCGCAAGAATTTATAAATAGCTTACCGTGATCACCTCGTTTGGGTTTCTCGCATTTTGACCGATCACAACAAACGCTCTTCCGGAATCGTTGACTTTGACTTTTACGGGACGATCTTTTGAGTCACAAATCCCCATTGAACTAGGTTTCGCTCTCGTCTGATCTCGGCGATATGTCCTTCCTTTCCACAATTATAGCATACCTTGAGCTGTTGTGGGGCGTTTGGTGATATGTCCCTCTTTTCGCATTTGTAGCATATAATGGGTGGTCGTTCTCCTCCTTAGAACCGATTCTTTTAAGCACTTGTCGTCTTCACATGGTCGTTGTTAAATCTCCTCTTTTAAAATCTCCTCGACTCGCTTCTTCTATTTTCATGGCCATGATTACCACGAGTGGTTACCATTTTGTCCGTCTGTTTCTTTCTCTCATTTGGTTATCATTATTACATTGATTGCTTATCTACGAGTACGATCTGGTTGTGGTCCCTCGGTTGGCCGTAGTTCGTTATCTCGCTCTAATAATTGAGCCACATTTACAACATCTGAATATAGAGAAAATTTATGAGAAATGAGATCTTGGCGTATCTTGGGGTTTCAAACCTCTAAGAAACATCGCGTCATCGTTCCTCATTCTCCACCAAATGAGGTGCAAACTGGATAACTCTGCAAACTTTGCCTCGTCTTTGAGACACCGTCGTGTTGTTTTGTTCTAATCGATGAACTCCACTTCCTTCGTATGCCGAACACTTTCGGAAAGTATTTGTCATTAAATAGTTCTGAAGCGTCTCCCAAGACATCTTTGAGTCTTGGTGGATGGAGTGCGCTTCACTGAGACTCCCACCGATGAGTACGCCTCGCCACGGAACATAAAGGTGGCGAATGGAACCTTCTGTTCCTCGTGCATCCCAAGACATCGAATATCTTGGTAATTTGTTTGACCCGTGTTTCGCCGTGATCGGATCTGGCTTTCCCTTAAATACGGTGGTCCTGACTCTTTGAAGCTGCTTGCTTGTTTGTGACAACCCGTGAATTGCTATCATTTTCCTCGTATTTTGAACACGAGTCTCCTAAATGCGATTTTGCATGAAGCTGCAAAAAGCTTCTAAACATCCCTCGTTCATCATACGCTTTCGGTGGTGTTGTTCACGGGAGGAACATTGCCCGACTGTTGCACGTTCTCCTCGTTGGTGAGTAGTCTGAGCGTCTCCACGGTCTCATTTCCATTGTTAATATTCTCGATCGACATTCTCAAATCTTTGTCATAAAACAAGGGTTAATTAAGAAATCAATATATCACATAATATCCCTATATCTTGACCAACTAAAAATAAGCTTAGGTAGGACACTTAGCGAAGGATTTACTCGTCTCTCCCTCTAGTTCTATTCCCGATCTCTTGGAGATCATATCCTAAGCTACGATACCAATTGTGGCGCCCAAAAAATAGGTATACATCACCCATTACGAGTTGTCAATACATGATGCGAAAC
This sequence comes from Panax quinquefolius, assembly GCA_020205615.1. Taxonomy (NCBI): domain Eukaryota; kingdom Viridiplantae; phylum Streptophyta; class Magnoliopsida; order Apiales; family Araliaceae; genus Panax; species Panax quinquefolius. The sequence continues at coordinate 150,160,901 of CM035153.1, read as the reverse complement.
AACTACAACTTTATTATTATTACATGTAATAAAGCGTGAGTTTGAATACAAATATTATCTACACAGACAATATCTATACTCAAATAAATCCTCATCACATTTATTGATACATTATTTTACAAAAATGGTGAGGACTACTAAACAAATCTCTCTAGAACCTTCATTCCATATACCAGGCTCGTACTTTCATTTATATTCTCGCCTCTCAGAAGAAAAATGGAACAAAAAGGAAAAGGGTGAGCTCAACTAGCTCGATAAAGAATATTATGACTAAGATAATATACAACAAATTATCGTTAGTCTTGACGAGGGAAAAATCTAATAGAATCTGATAGACAACAAATTTTAAATCAATATTATGCGTGAAATAATAATTCATTAGAAGAGTTAAGTAGAGAATGCAAACTACTATCTTTATGTATGAATTTAAAAGTTCATCGTCTATCTTTTATCCTGTAACATCAATCGATATACATACGGAATCAAATATTCATCTTTGCACTCTGGCGAAAGATATTCATCGATTAGTCATGTTCATCTAAACACTGTTCATCTTTGCACTACTCTGACGCCGAAAGATATTCTTGAAAATCATTCATCTTCATTTGCACTGGGCCAAAGATATTCAATAATATCATCATTTAAGGTGAGGATGATGAAAAATATTTTTTAAAAAAGCGAATCCGGTGAAACAAAATGACAAGGATTAAGGATTAAGGATTAGTACTTTGTTTTATCCATGTTCAAAAATACCTCAAAAATAATCATAGTGGTGTAAAATTGAGAATGATCAAAACATGGATCTGATCAAAGCTAGTATCCAGAATAGATATTTTGGACGAAAAAAGAAGAAATTTTATTTTTAATTGAATAATGCAAGTTCGTGAATAGTGAGTATGAATAGTATCGTGAATAGTAACTCAGACACCAAAAGATAGAAATTCCACAAAAAAAACATCTTCACGCTTCATGAATAGTACTTTCGTGAATAGTAACATCGTGAATAGTAACTCGTGAATAGTAATCGTGAATAGTAACTCATGAATAGTAACTCATGAATAGTAACACGACATGAAAAAGTTCCAAATTTGATAAAACTTGGATCAATATTTCAACATAATGATATTGAAGAAATAATATCATTTGAAAAAAAATAACATCCCTTACCTCGAAAGATCGTATTACTTTATTTGAAACAGGATATAGGCTATGACTTGAACTTGCATAGTATAGCAATACTCAAAGTATACTCAAAATACTCACAAGAATACGCTCGATAATATAGAGAGAAAACTTGAGTTTACGGTGTGATTTTCAATTCTAACCTAAGCACCTATTTATAGGAAAATGCTTAGAACACCAAAAGCGAGAAAATTTAATATAATAATATATATATTTATAAATTTTCCTATACAATCTAAGATCTGAATTCAATTCATTCAACACACATATGTTAAAGATGCCCCTAAACAAAAACAAAAACGTTTTTTCTTTATTTAAAATAATTAAAACTTCCAAAAATCAATTATTTGAACTTTGAACTTCAATAATTCATAATAAATAGCCCTTTTATCAGAAAATTTGAATCTCATGAGTTTTTATAGGAAATTCAATTCTCTACAACTTTGCAGAAGAAAGTTTTCCAAATTTCAAATAGAAATTGGCCAAGAAATCCACAAGCAGGCGATTTTACATTTATAATCAAATTTCGATCGATAAATGGGGTCCCGCAGACATGTTTAACATGTTTTAAACATTTATTGCAACAAAAATACTCTTCCTCCTCGTATACTCATATATCCCACATTCGTTGTAAAAATATCACCATTATTATATTATTAAAATATAATAATATATTTAAATGAATTATTTTATCGAGAAAAAGATAAAATTTCAATTTTCAACAATTGTCACATTAAAATTTTCTCCATCTATATCCACATAAAATCAATATTTTCCTCATCATATGAATCAATAATTAATTATTCACAAATAATATTAGAATCCTGATATTGTGACGAGGCGGTTCAGGAAGGGGCTTTCGATAAGAATTTTCTCACTTCTTGGTAGCGATTAGGTGACCAAACCTCTCCTTAGAAGCAGAACTTTCTAGACATTGCCAATAATGTTATCTAATAATATTATTAGGATAATATGAATTATTAGCGATAATGAAAAATATTGTGTAATGACAATTATTGAAACAACAACAATATAAAATATCAACGCAATGACAATTATTAAATCGATAAAATAAAATCTTGAGCGATAATTCTTTGTAACCATTATTGAGTAGTGCCTTCTTACGTAAGAATCAATAATTGGTGCAATCTGGTAATCTTCTTTGTGTTTTAACCCAGAGTATTTTCTTGAGTATTATGGTAACAACTACTGTAGTTATTTTTAAACAACTTATATATTTGTCGTTTTCTTCATCAATCGCTTTTTCAGTTATGGGGCCCACACATGGTCATTTTTGGCCGTCGTACGAATATTCCCGACGATGAATATTCCACGACCAAACGAATATTCCCAAACAACAATGAATATTTTATAACCACTTGCTTATTTTGAAATATTTGCGTATTTTACCCTAACTATCCACATTAATCAAATCAACCCTTACTATTTCAAAATAATAAATAAAGAAAATTAAATTTTATTAATAAAAATTTGGGGTCTTGCGCAGATACATACCTATACTTGGTGAAATCCTTATGTTATTCCATTCTTTATTATTCTGTTAAAATATCTTGTCTGTGTGTTTTACACCGGACCTGGTTCCGTCTTTATTATTCTGTTGGAATATCTTGTCTGTGTGTTTTACACCAGACTTGGTTCCGTCTTTATTATTCAGTTAGAATATCTTGTCTGTGTGTTTTACACCGGACTTGGTTCCTTCTTTATTATTCTGTTGGAATAACCTGTCTATGAGAAGTACCGCATGCATGGTGATTTCTTTTGTTATTCCATTCTTTATTATACTCAGTTGGTTAAAGTTTTGACTTCTATACTCCATGAAATTAGTGGAATATCCTTGATATTTGTGCTTCATCCGATATCTTTTCATGGAAATATTATTACGAGCATTCTTGAATTTTACTCTACAAAGAAGTATCATGTTGACAATTTGGACGTTATTAGTTCTGAACAAATTAATTCTTGAACTTGTTTTTATTGAATTCTTATATCATTGTCATCATCCTCATGTTTATATTTTTTGAAAGTCATACGTGGCTTTTGTAGTGCATAGATGGACTTGGTATGATTATGACCGAGGATTATTCGGTATAATCATGGTAGTAATGTTACAAATGATGTGGTAAAAGTCCTCGTTGGCCCGTAGTGCATTGATGGACGATTGTTGGCATGATCATGACCATTGATGAATACACGAATGTCCTCGCCCGTAGTGTATGGATAATTTATGGTCGTGATACTAAAAGAATATCCTTGGTAGTAGCGAGGGTGATTCGATGATGTAGATTATTTATTGTCGAGTCCCAATGATAAAAGTGATGAAAAACCTTTTAAATCATAAAAGATAGTAGATTTTATTCTCTACTTGACTCTTTTAATGGATTGCTTGTTCCGCTGCAGTTAAACTTAATGTCTATTATATTTTTTCAGTTTAACATTGTTGAAGACTATTGATAATTTATTTTACATTATCTTAGTCATAATATTTCTTACTTGGCTAGTTAAGCTCACCCTTTCTTTCATTGTTCTTTTCAGGAAATGAGAATATAGCTGGGACGAGTCGGGGAACGAAGTGATGGACCAGATGATAATATTAGTAGTCCTCACTATTCTGTTAAATAGTGTGACAATAAATGTAATGAGGACTTATTCTCGAGAGTGGATATTGTACAAGAAGATGATTTGTATTAAAACTCATACTCTCTGTTGTTGTATATTAAAGATTGTATTTGTATTCTGTACCATGTATTTGGCGACTTAAGATGGGTGATGAATACCTATTTTTGGGGGCGTCACATCAAAGATGATTTATATACTGTGGTGAACTACTCGAATATCTCTGATAAGATTCTCCCTCTTTCTTTTTCTAAAAGAAAATGGACATGGCTAGGTTACATCTCTTAACTACCAAATTTGATAGTTATACAAAGAAAATGAACACACATTTAGAGAACATCTTCAGGTTATATCGAATATGATTGAAGCGTTAGGAGATGCTGGCAACCCTTTGTCAGATGAACAGCAAATTCGGGCAGTGATTTGTTTATTTCCCATTAATTGTAATAATTTCAGGATTAACATAGCTCAAGATGAAAATATTAAATCTTTGGAAGATATTTTTCATCACCTTGAGCGCTTAGAAGCCGAGCAGCTAGAGGTTGAGAGTTTAAAGACTAAACGACTAGAGAATGAACGCCTAAAGGCTCGACTAATAGAGATTGCCAATGCTAATGCGCCTCAGAAGGTAGCAGAAGCTGGTACTTCTATGAAGAATAGAAGTAAACGTAGTTCTGACAAGAAGGACAAGGCTAAGTTGATTTGTTGCAACTGTGGCAAGGCGGGACACTTCTCTCGTGAGTGCATTGAGCTGAAGAAGCTAATTCCTCGTCCTAATCTATCTATGTGCTTAGTATCAAGTACTGTTTTTGTTGCTCATTCTCACCATATGTGGATTGTAGACTCCGGAGCAATGGACCACATAGCTAGAGATCGGAGTGGATACGTGGAATACCGCCGAGTTTCGACTGACAGAAAAGTATACATGGGGAACGATTCCAGTGTGGACGTGTTAGGCATTGGCACTTACAAATTGGAAATGCGAGGATGCTCAGCATTGATCCTTTATAATGTACTTTATGCGCCGGATGTCCGACAGAATTTATTTTTTATTTTATCAGTACTTCGTTTAGGCTATTTAGTTAGTTTTGAGAACAATTCTGTAACAATTTCACATGGGATGAATGTTTTTGGACATGGTTTTATGTTGAATGGTTTTATGATTTTGGATACTATTGATTCTAGCAGTAATAGTAGTGATTATTATTCCTTACTTGTTGAAAATGATCATGATGGTTCAATTCAATGGCATGCTAGATTAGGCCATATTAGACAAGATAGAATGGTCAGGTTAGCTCAAGCAGGTCTTTTAGGCCCACTAGCTAAGGTCAATCTACCCACATATGAACATTGTTTGGCAGGAAAATCAACTAGAAAACCATTCGGTAAAGCCACTAGGGCAGAAACACCATTGCAACTTATTCACTCAGATATCTGTGGCCCTATGAATGTGAAAGAAAGGCATGAACATTCCTATTTTCTCACAATGATAGATGACTATACGCGTTTTGGGTACACTTTCTTGATCTCGCATAAGTCTGAGGCATTAGATTGCTTTAAACGTTATTTGATTGAGGTTGAGAATTAGTTAGATAAAAGTGTTAAGGCACTTCGAACTGACCGAGGCCGCGAGTATCTGTCCGATCAGTTTTAAGAAATTTGTGAGGAAAAAGGGATAATCAGGCAACTGACAATCCCTAGAACTCCGCAACAAAATGGTGTGGCGGAAAGGAGGAACCGAACATTATTAGACATGGTTAGGTCTATGATGGCGCAAACAAATTTGCCTATCTCTATTGGGTGATGCATTGTCGATGCGCGACATATATACTTAATCGTGTGCCTTCAAAATAAGTTCGATCCACCCCTATATGAAATTTGGATCAGAGAAAGCCCGAATTAGGCGGAATGCTACCTTGGGGATCGGCGAACTTTACGTGCACAACACTTCTCATCAACATGGGAAGTTATGCCGAGGGGTAAGAAGTGTATTTTTGTAAGATATTTTGAATACTCCAAATGCTATGTGTTTGTAGGAGAGTAGCCTGATGGGACTGTATCTGAGATAGAGTCACGAGATGCGGATTTCCTTGAGATATATGGATTTCCCTAATAGAGGTGATGTGAGCAATGATATGAACCTTTATGAGATGGAGGAAGATTTAGGCGCCCCAACTCATACAGTAGAAGCCGAAGATGTTATTCCTCAGGCTCCTGTAGAAAGTGGGAGTGACATGCTTTCGAGCAGTTCTAATCCATCAAATGAAGAGTCTCATGTTCCTCAAATGCGTAGAAGTCAAAGGGGTAACATTCCACTTTGTCTTTTTGAGATTGAGGGGAATGCCTTTATAGCTGATGCGCAAGACGATGAGGAACCTCGATCTTATCGAGATGCTCTATCATCTGCTATGAGAGATAAGTGGATGATTGCAATGGAAGAAGAGATGGAGTCCATGAGGACTAATCAAGTCTGGGACTTGGTTGACCTTCCACCAGGGCGAAAGGCTATTGGGAACAAATGGGTTCTTAAAGTCAAACGCAAGGCGAATGGTTCCATTGAAAGGTACAAAGCTCGTCTTGTAGCCAAGGGCTACACCCAGCAAGAGGGAATTGATTACGAGGAAACCTTCTCACCAGTTGTGAGGTTTGCCTCAATTCGCCTCATCTTAGCGATTGTCGCGCATTTAGATTTGGAGTTATATCAAATGGACGTTAAGATAGCCTTTCTCAATGGAGATTTAGCTGAGGAGATATACATGGATCAGCCAGAGGGTTTCGTCGTGGAAGGACAAGAGCGCAAAGTATGCAAGCTCAAACGTTCTATCTATGGTTTAAAACAGGCGTCCAGACAATGGTATCTGAGATTCCATCGAGCCGTCATTAGTGATGGGTTTACGATGATCGAGGAAGACCATTGTGTATATATTAAACGGTCCAAAGATAAATTCCTTATCTTATCTATGTATGTCGATGACATCCTTCTAGCTGGGAATGATAAGGAGATGATTGTCGCCACCAAAGGGTGGTTGTCCTCTAACTTTGAGATGAATGATATGGGGGAAGCAACTTATGTTCTCGGAGTTAAGATCTTTAGAGATCGTTCAAGGAAGTTTCTTGGTTTGTCTCAAGAGACCTACCTTAAGAAGGTTCTTGAGCAATTTTAGATGAACAACTACAAACCCATAGACACTCCTATCGCTAAAGGCGATGTCATTGGACCCGAACAATGCCCTACTTCTCCCAAGGAAATTAAGAAGATGTCCCATTATCTGTATGCCAATGCTATAGGAAAGCTAATGTATGCAGTTGTGTGTACTCGGCCTGTTATAACATATGCAGTCGGTTATCTCGGTCGGTATCAGTCAAACCCTGAGATTGCTAATTGGAAGGCAATCAAGAGGATCTTGCGATATTTGAAAGGTACTTTGGACTACATGTTATGATATGGAGGACCCGGACGGACTGATTAATTGGTTTTACTCGATGCCAGTTGGGGAGGTAACCAGGGGATGCGCAAGTCGACCTCAGGATATGCATTCTTGTTACATGGTGGTGCCATCACTTGGTGTAGCAAGAAACAGACTTGCGTTGCTCTTTCTACGATGGAGTCCGAGTTTGTGGCTTGTACGTCAGCTGTTCAGGAAGCCATGTGGCTGAGGAGATTCTTCGAGGATCTTGGTGTTGTCTCTCATGCTTCAGATCCTGTGACTGTTTACTGTGATAGCACGGCGACCCTAGATTACACTAAGGACCCCAAGTATCACGGCAGGACGAAGCACATCGACTTGAGGATGAACTTCATCAGAGATATCATAGCAAATAATGAGGTGATATTGGAGTACATGCCCACTGGTCTTATGGTAGCTGATCCTTTGACGAAGCCAATTCCTAAAGATGCCTTTTGTAGGCATGTTAGTTCATTAGGGCTTCGTAGGATTTGATGTACTTTACATTATTTCCTTGTATATCACTCATTATTTGGCTTGTATTAGAGATATTCATTGTTATTTCGAGATATTTATCATTTATGCGAAATTCATTTATTTCCACTTGAGTTTGGTTATTTTAGCGCATATGATAAATTTTAGATGTTCACAGAGTTTATTATGCATATTGGATATGCACACACATTAAATATATGTCAATAGGTTGATTGGCTCACTCACACGAGCAATTACCCTTGGCACTTTGAAAAGCGAGCAAGGTTGAGACAGTTCATTTATTGGCACTTTGAGTAGCGAGTTGTTGATGCTTTTGATAGCAATCAATTGTCGCTTAGTAGTGAGCAAAATGAACATGATGTCGCCTTGGCATGAGCTAAGATGAGGTTAACTTGGATTAACCAAATATAGTATGCCCCACCATCTATATTAACTGTCTTCGATAATGGACACTGAAATTTTAGGTTTGGCGCTTAGAAAGCGAAGCAATCTGAAAAAATTCGAGTTAAGCGCTTATGAAGTTTAATCGAACTAAGATCCATCAAGACGACGACCATAGGACATATGCTCATGTAGATGAGATTGTCTGTCGTAACATGATAACCGGATGCGAAGTTTCAAATATGGCGCTTAGATAAGCGAGCAATTTGAAATCTTCTAAGGTCCGCACAACAAGGCTATAGAATAGCATGTTGTGAGCGAGTTACATATGCTTAGTGACCATGTAAAAGAGGTGAGAGAATGAATCCCTGCTTCCTCACCGTGTGAGTCTTATAGGACAAATTTTTGTTCCTACATCAAGTGCTCTTTGTGATCTTTGACTATACTGCAAAGACATGGATTAATATTGCTACTTTGGTTTCGATTCCTAAGGTCAGGATTGATGAGACTATAAGGACCGATTCTGGGAAAGCAGTTGATTCATTTCTGAGTAGTATTAGGGCAAAGGGAAGACAATTTGATTTCACCTCGTTCTGCACTTATTGTCGACAACTATAGCGTTTTTGATAGTGATATAGTAATAAGTGAGATACGAAATGGACTTGGGCCCAAAGGTGGTTAAGTAAGGCTCTCTGAGGGGTTAGAGATACTTAACCTAGTGAAAATTTAAATGTGTTTGGGGTACTCTGAGTTTATGGGTTGTAGCCTCTACGTGAACTAATTAAGTTCGACGTGAGAGCTCCCGTATTATTCCTTTGAAAGGGTAGATGTCTCTATGTTGGCCCTAACAAGTTTGATATATAGCTCCCGCATTGCAGGTGAACTCAGCGGTCGCACAGTTCGGCGGTTAGAGGTTTTACATGTTTTGGTTTGAGCTGGTTTTGGCAGATATGAGGATTACATCGTCCCCGCCATGGGTGAGTGGGAGATGTTGGATCTTGGGTATCCAAATGGGTCACCCATGGAGGGTCCGGCCCAATTACATTAACTGAGTTCCCAATTGTTAAGGTCAATTGAGTTTCAGTAATGTGAACGTGGATAGATTAAACGTGGAGGAAGTGTTGGGGAGTGGTTTAACCACTCACGTATTAAATATCCACATCCCTCAGTTGATCAAAATACGCAACAACACTCCAATTGCCCACTCCCAATATCCAGTCCAAAACTCTAATTGTTACGTACCGTGAATTAGTGCTCCGTTTTCGATCGTAGTTCGGAGACGCTGTTGGGTTGGAGAACAGCAGGAGGTTTTCCGCATCAAAAGCTTAATCAAACTTCAACAAATATGCCTTTGATTTTTCTAATTATGTGTAAATATAGATAACATGTGTATTAAAATTCCTTCACAAATTTTAATGGTTAATACTACTACTATCATAGTATATATATGTGTACGTACGTATGCCGCTCCAAAAAGTCACAGGCCACATATTTGGTGATCATCCCTAGGTGGTACCATGCATGACTTTCACGTATACCCATCATTTCACACATTTCACACTTTTGGACCTTTCTCTTTTCTTTTTTTTCTTTGACTCATCTCCTATGTTGTTACGATTAATTCTCCTAAGAACAACAAACACCCATGCTAGCTAGATCCCTACCAAGTTTAATGGGAGCCCAATTTTGATCTATTAACAAAATACAAAGCAATGTATCTATATTTTATATATGACACTTGTAGTAGTAGTACCATTTCTTAGAATTAATTATATATATATATATATATATATATATATATATATTTATTTCCCTTCGGTTGAGGAATCCTCAAATAATGTTATTTGAGGATGATAAAGTATTTCAATCGTTGAATCTGTTTTAATGATTTATGTATATATATATATATATATATATATATATATATATATATATATATTAGAAAAAAGTAATCTAAACTATGCTTTTGTCAAGCCGGACAAAAGTTACTTAGTAAAACATTGGTAAAATGATATAGTTTTATCTCGTAGGGTTATTTTTTTTATTTTAAGATTTTATATAATTTTTTAATTACAATGTTTATACAAATTACATTATTTTGTTAAGTAACTTTAGCTAAGCTTGACTAAAATAATACCTTAGATTATTTTTCCCCATATATATATATATATATATCCACAATCTATTTCAAAATTAAATAGACATTTTATTTTTAATTCAATTTTAAAACTAGAGATTAATTTTTATTTTTAAATGATAAAATCACATAAAATTTGTAACATATAATTAATTACCGTATAATGCAATTATATATGGGTAGTTTTAATTAATATAGAGAAATTAGTATGGAGTTGTACAAAGGTGATAGGAGGATGAGGATGAGGCATGCAGTGGATCACATGGCTTCTTCAATTTGAACAGAGAGTCTGACACTTTTCCTCGTCAGGAAATTAGGAAATAGTAGGAGAGATGGAGTTTGATGGAAATGTCTTTTTCAAAGAAAATGACCCGGCCCGTTTGCGTGTTTGTTTGTTTAATTAATTCCAAGGGAAACACAAAACACCCTCCTTTTGGCCTCTTCTCTGCCCATCTCTTTGGCCTCTTCTCTCTTGTTCTTTCGATTCTTCCTTCCTATCCCTTTCATTCTTTCACTTTTCCAATCCATTCCTTCATTCTTTCTTTTCACCAATATTTACCATTTACCATTTACCCCCCCACCCCCCCACCCCCCACTCTTACTAGATTTTGCACCTACCGTTTAATCAATATATAATCAACTTCTTTCACACGCACACACACACACACACACAAACACACACACACACACACACACACACACACACACACACATATATATATATATATATATATATATATATATATATATATATATATATATATATACACACGCACACACTACTATATTACTCCTCATAAAATCCAAATTAATCTGCTGGTTTTGACTTTTTAAGTCAAATCGACTATTCTTAGAATTAATAATTAAGCATATATAAATATATTTCTAAAATTATAAAAATTAGGATTAGTAATAAATTGTATATACTTTCTTTTGGTTATAATCTCATCACCTATATTTTAGTAAAAATAGTAAAAAGATTAGTTTTAAAAATGGTCAATTTGATTTTAAAAAGTCAAAACTGTGCAATTAATTTGGGACGGATGGAGTATATGGAACCTTCTCCAAAGGCAAAAAAATTATGAGAATTAATATTGATCTTGTTATTTTTGGTTTTGCTTTTTAATTATTATTCTTTTGAAAATTCATGGCCCACGCCAGAGGAGAAGACCCACTCACTGGCAGATGTAATGCAACATGTCACATGTAGTTTGAATCTTTTTATACTACATATATGAATATGATTGTGATTATATATTCTAATCTTTTTTTTCTCAAGTGCTCCAAACTAATTAATAGCCTTGCAAAAAATTATATATAGTATCTCACAAATATGGGAATAATAAATTGTACATCTCAAAGCGCGCCCAGTTCTACCCTTATTCATCCATCAATCATTGGAAGCTTAAGTGCATGTATCGATGCAAATATTGCTATACACCAAATAATCTACTAATTCAGACAAAAAAGATAAGTAAAGAACAAAAGAAAAAAAAAGGCATTTTGTTTTGAATTTTCGGATTGGTAATTTATCCATCAATGGAAATTTTGGTGCTGGTCAGGCCATGGCCAGAAACCGGGGTGATCGTCGATGCCATTGAACATGGCGCAGAAGGTTTCGTCCGGAGCTGTTTGATGATTGAGTTTCTGATCATGAGAATGCAGGAGGTCCGGCGTGGATGATGAACTTTGGAGGAATACTTGTGTTAGACCTGTATTTTTAGGATGGCCAGTTGATAATGAAATGATATACGTACTTGCATATTGTTACTTGGAATAATATTACGTATTAACCCATCAGCTCCAAAAATATATATAATTGCATATTGTTACTTGGACTAAGATTAACCCATCACCTCCAAAATATATATAAGATCAATATCACTTTTTTAAAAAATCATTTGAAACATTTCAAATTATCCAATTTTTTTTTTTTTTTTAAATTTAAATAAATTATGTCAATTTTAAATTTAAAAATATTTCATATTTTTTTTGTTTTTAAAAAGTTCGATATTGACCAAAATATTTGGGAACCGAAGGATCTAATTAATACAAGAGTATGATATGATATGAGCAGATGGTGTTGCTCTTGTTAATGTGCGCATTAATTATATTAGAATTGATTATTACCTGTAGTAGTGTTGACATGATCACAACTATTCTCACTTCCATTGCTCCAAGAACCTTCATGAGTCTCTTTGTTGAGGTTGATGGGTCTATTTCCACTACTTGATTCTCTACCTTTCAGAGCCAATAACTGCAACAATATTGTATATATATATATATATATATATATAAGTTCTCCCATGTGAAACAATGGAACTTTGAAGCAAAAGAAAAGAAAAACAATTAAATATGTTCATCTTAAAACTTTGAAGCTTAATTTTAAATCATGAACACTTGAATGGAAACAAAAGTAAAATAGAAAACAATTAGTAATTTTGATCAGGTCATCATGTGTGTCTTTAGAACTTATAATTAATTAAAGGGTTGATGTAATTGGATTAATCTCCAGACTTAGAGCCATGCATATGCCATATTAAATTCAAAAGAAATTAACCAAATAAATGAAAGGGTTTTGATCATCAGTAAGAAAATCTAACTGCTCATGACTCATTTCCCGTTTCAATTTATCATAATATTTCTTTATGCATATTTTTAATACTTATATAGTGTCTGCTCCTAATTAATTATAAGTCTTGATAAGCGAAAACAAGCAACAGGAGTATATATATATATATATCATATAGTATATAACACAAGTACAACTTAAGTACTGATATAGTATATATCATGTAGAAAATTATGAAGGAAGGAAGAGTAGTAGTTATATAATTAATGGAGAGCAAGTTAATTAATATATACCGGTAATTACCTCTCCTTGAAGTTTCTTGTTTTGAGACTTGAGGGAATCATTATCAGCCTTAAGGGCATCAAATTGTCTCTTGAGTATATCATAATCTCTCTCCAATTGCTTAGTCTTCCAGCGAGCCCTCCTATTCTGGAACCAAATAGCAATCTGTCTAGGCTGCAGCCCCAAAGCCCTAGCCAGCTGCATTTTCCTGTCGGGCTCAAGTTTATTACCCAACTCAAAGCTCTTCTCAAGTGCCTTCACCTGTTCCAAGTTAAGCCTCCTCTTCTTCTCTCCAAGCAGCTGTGATCCATCGTCCGACATCTCATCTTCTCCTCGTACCAATTCTTCGCACCTCTGATCCATACCCGAAAACGACATGGATCTCCCCATCAACATTGGTGAAACACCTGCTGCTATTTAATTCATCATCAAACACATTAGCTAATTAATTTTATTATTTAAACCAAGAAAGAGAGAGAGAGAAATAACCTTGGAAATCATGGGATAGTGAACAGGAGGAGAGAGAATGAGGAGAGATGGAATTAGATTGATGATGATGATGATGATGATGATGATGATAGGGCTCATGAAACATGGGCTCATCAGCAGCTGGGAGCTGGAAGGACATATCGCTGAAAATCATATATGTATTATGCGGATGCGGATATAGATATAGCTAGCTAGTGCTGGTGGGCTGGTGCCCCTGGAAATTAAATTAAGTAGTTGATGTTTCTAATTAATTTGTTGTTATAGGTGTTTAATAGATGGATCTTAATTCTGGAGAGAGAGAAGATGAAAGTGAACATGGGTGTCAAGAAAGCACTGGAAAATAGCGATAATATGTTGGGAGAGAGAGAAGAAGAGATTTCATATATTTACTACTACTTCTACAGTTCTACTCAACTCAATGTCATATGTGTTGCATTCTTACGATTTTCTTTCTTTAAATGATTGCGCTCAGAACTACCATATTTCATTTTTTTGGAGTAATACTGAAAATGGTATACCTAATGGAGATAATTTCTTTTCCTATCAAATTAAATGTTTGTACTCCTTACGGTATATATTGTATATATACTGAATTACTGAGTTTCAGTAAAAAAAATATTACATATAATGAGTGTCAGTAAAAAAATTACTCCCTCCGTTTCTTAATATATATAATTTTAGAATTATGCACAATAATTAAAAAAATAATTACATAATATTAAATATAATATCAATTGTCTATAATATACTACTACTAAATTTTCTATAATTGTATATCTCATTCTCTCGTATCCGTAATACTCCATCCGTTCCTTAATATAGGTCGTTTTAGAGAAATATTTTTATTCCTTAATATAAGTCGTTTGAGAATTTCAAGTAAGCATTAATTGCTTAGTTTCCAATATTATCCAAGTATTAAATGTAACTTTGTTCTCTCACTATTTTTTATCCAATAAATAACAAACTCTTTCTTTCAATATAAGGGGTAATATAGACAATTGATATTATAGTTAATGGTATACAATCATTACCTTAATAATTGTGCACAACCTTAAAACGACTTATATTAAGAAACGGAAGGAGTAGTATTTTTTTATAATGATGATTTTAAAAAGATCAAAGTTAATTTTTTTAAATTATATAAAATAATAAATAATTAAGAAGGGATATTAAGGTAGTGAGGGAGTACACAACATGTACAGCTGATTGATGTAATCAAAATATCAATAGTAGGGTATATACCTCGTAATTGAGAATACACACTTTTATACAATTTCATTGAATTTCACTTAACCCTGATCTTAATGGAACAAATTTGGAGGTAATTAAATGAAGTTCAGGCGAATATGAAGTAATTATTGTTGGGTCGCGACCAACTCTGACCCTGATCTAACACGTTTGGATTGACATTAAATAAGTAGGGGCGGATTTGAAAATTATATATCTATTAGGGTTGGGTTTCAGCTAAATTTATAACAAATCTGTTCTGCTTAGAACTAATTACTACCTCCATTCCATAATAATTATTTTTTTAGAAGAAAAAATTTGTTCCAATTTATTTGTCGTTTACAACTTTTTAGGAGAATAAATTATTTATTTTTCTATATCATCCCTAACTTCTCTCATTGTCCCAAAAATTTTCTCCCTTGTATTAATAGTTTTTAACTTCACATAAAGGGGTAGTGATGAAATTTCATATAAATTTTAATTCTTAAATGATAGTATTAAATGAGTTTCTTAATTCTTGTGCATGAAGCTAAAAAAACTATTATTATGGAATGGAGGTAGTAACTTTATATGAATATCACAAAAATACGTCCAACACACACACACACACACACACACACATATATATATATATATATATATATATATAATTTGTATACTGACTTTTGTGTTAAAAGTTACAGTTGACTTTTTGTGCTTTATTAACGATTAACTTTTTGAGCATATTAAGAAAGGATAAAATGAAAAAATTGTCCATATTTAAATTTTCATTTAATTGCATAGTTTTTTACATATTACTAATGATGTTTCATAAATATGCATAGAGAACAGAAATATAACAATTAATAATAAGGGTATTATAGATAAATTATTGTAAAAAATAGATTATTTAAGATAAGTAGACATTTAACTTGAGATTACCTAAAATAATAATAAAAATTTTTATTTTAGGACGGAAGGAATATTATTTAGGATACAATATAGCCTCTTGTATTTGAAACTCCATATAGGTGCATGTTAGGAGTTAATATATATTAGTATAGCGTTTTTATTTAATCATCAAATTAAAAAATTATGCATATTATTAATGTTTTTAGAATTATCTTTATATGATTGTACATGATTTTTAACAACTATTTTTCTTATTAAGTCATTTCCTAGTATATATGTGTTGGTTGTGCTTTAAAATTTTTAATTTTAACAAAGTTTTATATTGCTTATTTTGAAAACATTCCTTGTATATATTAATACAATATGGTATGAGCTTAGTAACATGGTTGAGGAAAAAGGGACGGGCTTGCGCACATGAGGATGACTAAATAATTGGGATGAGTCAAGCTTGGATCTTAGACTTTTTGGTCAATTCTTCTGTGAGTACACACAATTGGAGACTTCACCGTTGAATCCTGGAGGGTGATCGCCGACAGCCCATTTGTACATGAGGTTAGTGGGGGCGAAATCACTTTTTAGGACAATAGTTTCGCTACGCCTCGATTTTTCAGATAAGTTGTTCCAATTTACTATTATGTTCGTCTTGTTAGTACTGCTTCATATTCCAACAATCTAAAAAGTGATTCTATTAATTAACAAGATGAAAACTGTTTTGGATCTTTCGAAAATTGAACGTTTTGATGGTTTGAATTTTAAGAAATGGTCAGAAGACATGCTATTTTATTTGGAAACTATGAATTTGGAATATGTGTTATATATAGATGTTCCTACTACTCCTGCTGTTTTTGTCTCTGATAATATTAATGATGTTGATCAAACTCCTGTTAATGATGTCTCTGATAAGTCTGCAAAAAGGGAATTATGTTAAGGATAATTGTACATGTCGTAGATATATTTTGCACTACTTGTCTAATTCTTTGTTTGATATTTATTATCCTTATGAAAGTGCTAAGAAGATTTAGGATGCATTAAAATCTAAGTATGCTGTTGAAAACTCTAGACTTAATAAATATGTTGTTGAAATTTTTTTAGATTTTAAGATGCAAGATGGAAAGTTAGTAATAAGAGCAAGTTCATAATAACGAATGAAAATTTGTATTAAATTCAAGAAAATGTATGAAAAGTTGAAAAATTACTTTCAAACTATTGTTGATCGAAAATGAAATAAATCGAATTAACTAAATTGCCCTGCTGATGCAAAAGTAGCACATACATATTGAAGAAATTAGACAATCGTAGTTCTCGAATCAAATGTCAAATTTAAATCATAAATATCACCAAAAATGAAGACTTAAATTCGCATTTTAAAAAACATAATCAAGAATTAATCAAGAATTAAACAGAAAGAAGAATAGACATAGTTTCAAATCATACTGTCAAGGCTAATCTTGTAGAACAAAGACCTCAATAGAAGACCCAAAATTAGTCCAAAAACTACAAAGGAAAAAATCATAAATCAATAGGAAAAAAAACAATAGGTTCAAAAATCCCAACAAAATTCAGTAACCTTTCACTAATGGTCCTTGCTTCGTATGCGAAAAACCTGGCCATATTGCTATTAAATGTCACTTTCGCAAGGGGCAAAATAATAATAATAACTCTCGGCCTAAGCCCCAAGCAAACTTGGTTGAATCTAATGACATTATTGTTGTTGTTGTCTCGGAAGTAAACCTAGTTGAAAATTTCACGGAATGGGTAATAGATACTAGTGCCACTAGACACATTTGTGCAAATAGAGACGTAATTCTTAACTACGAAAAATGTGACTAATGAAGAAAAAAATTTATGGGGGATTTTCGAGCCACCAATGTGTTGCAGGGAAAGGGCAAGTTTTACTAAAATTAACTTTGGGAAAAATAATTGATTTGCAAGATGTGTTTCATGTGCCCTATATTCGTAGAAATCCTGTATCCGGATCGATCTTGTTGAACAAAGCTGGCATTAAACTTGTGTTTGAGTCTGATAAACTTGTACTTACTCGTAATAAGGAATTTGTTGGGAAATGCTTTTGTAATGGGGGTTTATTTGTTCTTGATGCTAGCTTCTATTGAATTGAATAATAAGAATATGGTTGTGTTACTTATATTGTTGAATCTTTTGGATATGTGGCATGCTAGATTAGAACATGTGAATATGGCATCTATTAAAAAATTAAAAAAACTCGAGATTATACTTAATCTTGCAAATATCGAGTTTAATAAGTGCAAAATTTGTGCGGAAGCAAAACATGTTAAGAAATCTTTTAAAAGTGTTGAAAGACAAACTGAACTTCTTGACTTAATTCACAGTGATCTAGCTGATTTTAAAAATACTATGAGTAGAGGTGATAAGAAATATTATATTTCTTTTGTGGATGATATGTCTTATATACTCGAATTTATCTTCTTTCCTCTAAAGATAAAGCAGAAGAAATGTTTATTAAAAATAAAGTAGAAGTTGAAAATCAGTTAGAAAGAAAAATTAAAAGACTTAGATACAATCGTGGAGGTGAATATGATTCAGGAAGTCTTAAAAAATTTTGTGAACTAAATGGAATTATACATGAAACTTCTCTTCTTTATTCTCCATAGTCCAATGGAGTCGCGGAAAGAAAAAATAGAACACTTAAAGATGTAAGACCCCAACTTATTATGAATAAAATTAAATTTTCTCTATTTATTATCTTGAAATAATAAGGAGTTAATTTGATATAATACTTTGGTTATGGGTGAAATGTGCAAATTTTACAAAATAAGCAAGTGGTTATAAAATATTAATTTTTTTGTCGGTGAATATTCGTTTGGTCGTGGAATATTCTTTGTTGTCGGGAATATTAAATGCGACCACAAGCATCCATTCGTGGGCCTCATAATGAGAATAAGCTATCGGATGAAGAAAACGATAAAGTATGAATTTTACAAATAACGGCGTAATTGTTACGTTAACCTTTGTTGGAATACGGTGGTTAAAATACGATGTCTGGCGTAGTTAAAGAAGCATTACCTGATTGCACAAAGATAGTTAATTATTGATTCTTACGTAAGAAGGCACCACTCAATAATTGTTACAGTGAATTCTTTCAATATTTTATTTTATTGATTCAATAATTCATGCGTTGATATTTAATATTATTGTTGTTTCAATAATTGTCACTGCACAATATTTTCCATTATCAGATCAATAATTCATATTATTTGTGACGCCCCCAAAATAGGTATACATCACCCATTTTGAGTCGTCAATAACATAAAAACAACATAAAAACTGTGAGTTTAAATACAAATATTGCCATCTAGACAATATTCACACCCAAATAAGTCCTCTTTACAATTATTGATACATTATTTTACACAAATGGTGAGGACTGCTAAAACAACTCTCTAGAACCATCATTCCACACCCCAGTAGACTAACTTTTACATTCTCGCCTTCGTGAGAAGAAAAATGGAACAAAAAGAAAAGGGTGAGCTCAACTAGCCCAGTAAAGAATATTATGACTAAGATAATATAGAACAAATTATCGTTAGTCTTCAACAGGGAAAAATCTGACAAAATACAATAGACAACAAGTTTCAGATCAATATTCGCATTGGAAATAATAATTCATAGAAGAGTTACGTAGAGAATGAAATCTACTTTTATCTATGAATTTAAAAGTCCATCATCAATATTTTATCCCTGTAACATCAATCAATATACAACTGGAATCAAATATTCATCTTTGTACTACAGGCCAAAGATATTCATCAGTTGGTCATGTTCATCTCAACACCTGTACATCTTTGCATTACAACCCAAAGATATTCATCATAAAATCATTAATCTTTGCACTACAGCCAAAGATATTCAATAATATCATCATTTAGACCGAGGATGATGAAAATATTTTAAAAAAATGAATCCAAATGAAACAAAAGAACAAGTATTATGGATTCGTACTTTAAACAATCCGAGTTCAAAAAATACTTCATAAATAATCATAGAAGAAGTAAAATTCAAGAATGATCAAAACATGAATACAATCAAGGCTAGTATCCATAATAGATATTTTGGACAAAATATAAAATTTAATTTTTCGTGAATAAGTGTCAGATTCGTGAATAGTGCCATATCGTGAATAGTAACTCCGATACTAAAAGACAAGAATTTCACAAGAAAAATCTTACTAATATTCTAAGATAATGATATTAAAAGAAATAATATCATTTTAAAAAAATATCCTTACCTCCAAAAAGACAAGATTTGATTTCGAGTGGAATACCTGGATATAGTCTTGAAGGATTCACTCGTATAAGAACACTCAAAATATCAAAATACTCACAAAAATACGCCAATAATATAGAGAGAGAGAGAGAGAAAACTTTAGTTTTTTGGTGTGATTTTCAATTTAACCCAAGACTTTATTTATAGGAAAATGCTTAGAACACCAAAGTAGAAAATTTAATAAAATAATAATATAATTAAAAAAATTTCTTACGCACACCAATAATCTGAATTCAGCAACTTAACACATGTTTAATGAGGGCCACAAAATGTAAAAATCATTTTTCTTAAAATAAATATTTTAAACTCCAAAAATCAATTATTCTGGAACTTTGGAACTTCAATAATTCATAATAAATAGCCCTTTTATCAGAAAAATTCAAACCTCATGTCCTTTCCATAGGAAATTTCATTCTCTACAACTTTGCAGAAGAATTTTTTTCCAAATTCCAAATAGAAATTGATCGAAATCCACAAACCAAGCGATTTTATTAGGCTATAATCAAATTCTACCAATCAAGAAATGGGCCCACAGACATGTTTAACATGTTTTAAACAATTTTGTAACAAAAATACTCTTCCTCCTCATATACTCATATATCTCACATTCATTGTAAAATATTACCATTATTATATTATTAAAATATAATAATATATTTAAATAAATTATTTATCAAAAAAGATAAAATAAAATATTTTCAACAATTGTCACATTAAAATTTTCTCCATCTATATCACATAAAATGAATATTTTCCTTATCATATAAATCAATAATTAATTATTCACAAATAATATATAGAATCACAATATCGATAACTAGCGGTTCCTAGGAAGAGAGGGCTTTCAATAAGGATTTCTCTCTTCTTGGCCGCAATTAAGTGACCAAACCTCTCCTTAGACGTAACTTTCTAGACATCGCCAATAATCTTATCTAATAATATTATTCAAATAATATGAATTATTGATCCGATAATGAAAATATCGCGCAGTAGTGACAATTATTGAAACAACAATAATATAAAATATCAATGAAAGCAATTATTGAATCAATAAAATAAAATATTGAGCAAGAATCATCGTAATAATTATTGAGTAATGCCTTCCCACGTAAGAATCAATAATTGGTGCAACACTGCATCGCTACTTTGTGTTTTAACCAATTCCGGTATTCCAACAAGATAATCTGTGAATAACTACGTCGTTATTTATAAACAACTTATACTGTCGCTTTCTTCATCCAATGTCATTTATGGGGTCCACAAGGTCGCAAGGCCACAGTACATGGTGTTTCAAAAGGTGAGGATACCTCGCTTTCATTTCCGCTTTAACTCCTGTGTCATTCTCAATAAGACGGTTTCTCCACAAAACTTTAACTTGTGGTATGACCTTCAGACGTAAGACATGCTCCTTCCATATCCAAGATCTTGATAGTACCTCCTCAGACGTTAAGTCTTCGACTATCTCATTTGGTTTTAACTCAATAACGTGGTTCGGTCTCTCACATATTTATTTAAGACGATATATGAAAATATTATGAACACGAGACATACTTGAGGTAACGCAAGTTCTATAGGCTACATTTTCTACTCCCTGGTCAAGAATCAAATGGACCAATAAATCGTGGATTGAGCTTTTCTCTCTTCCGAATCTTTTAACTCCCTTCTATTGGGCAACACGCAACAATACACGATCCCCCAATACTAAATTCCACATCTTTTCGATGAAGATCCGCATAACTCTTTTGTCGATCCTGTGCCGCTTGTAGATACGCTGTCAATCATTTGGATCTTTTTTTGTAGTATACGTATTTCAACCAGGTCCCCAACAATGTTGCTTCACCCACCTCATCCCAACATATATGGAGAGCGACACTTTCGCCCATACAATGCTTGAATGGAGCCACACCTATACTTCGCTCGATAATCTGCTGTTGTAGGAGAATTCCACCAATGGTAAATACTTATCCCAACTCCTTTAAAATCTAGGACACAGTAGTCTTAATAGATCTTCAAGAGTTTGAATAGTCCTCTCGATTGTCCGTCCGCTTTGAGGATGGTATGTCGAATCAATCGTAAATTGCGCTCATAGCTTTTTGAAAACTAACCCAAAATCATAAAGTAAATCTTCGGTCATGATCCAAACTATAGATATCTTGCATGCCATGCAATCTCACAATCTTATTTACATACATATGAAGCAAGACGTTCAAGGAATAAGTCTCCCGACGGCAAGAAATGAAAGCTAGATTTGGTTAATCTATGAACAATAACCCAAATAGCATTTACGCTTTGAGAAACCGTGGAAGACCAAAGAACGAAATCCATGGTAATGTGTTCTCTTCCATTTCAAATCTCAAGTAGTTCAGAATGGACCCTTCAGCACTTGATGTTTCGCCTTTACACGCTGACAAGTTAAACACCTCCAGATAAACTTTGTGATCTCTCTCTTCATATTGTTCCACCAAAATGTATGTCAAAGATCATGATACATTTTGGTACATTCAGATGGATTGCGAAAATGGTGTATCGCAGGCGCCATCATGATCTTGTTCTTTAAATCAATCGCTAGAACACAAAGTCCTGAGTGGACTCAAGTATTCCTTCTTCATCGATTTTCGCTTCCGAATAACACCTCTTGTACTTTTTTTCTTCATATGCGACGCTTCGGGTTCATGGGTTTCGAGCAACTTTAACTTCATTGATTAAAGTTGGTTCTACGATATACTTGACATCATCGCACTCTGCTTCGTGATATACGATCTTCTACTCAACGCGTCACCTACCACGCTTTGCTTTTTTCAAGATGGTATTGAATGGTGTGGTCATAATCTTTAATGAGCCAACGCCCTTGTCGTTTTATGTTTAGTTCCTTTTGGGTGAAGAAATATTTGAGGCTTTTTATGGTCCGAATATATCTCCACTTTCTCTCCATATAGATAAGGCCTCCAGATCTTTAGTATAAAACGATCGGCCGCTAACTCTAGATCATGAGTAGGATAATTCCTCTCATATTCTTTGTTGTCGCAGGCATAAAGCTATGACTTTCCCACGTTGCATGAGAACACATCCTAACCCTTTGCTCAAGCATCATCAGAGATAACAAATCCATCCAAACCAGATGGTATTGCTGTAACAAAGCCAAAATGAGTCTCTCTCGAGCTCTTGGAAACTCTTTCTCGATTCTCGCCCACGCGAATTTTGTATCTTTCCGAGTCACCGAAGTTAATCGAGTAGATAGGATTCGAGAAAATCCTTCCAACTAATCGATAATAACCAATAAGCCCAAAAAGCCACGACTTTGCCATCGATTTCGATTGTTCCAACTTTCAGATCGGCCTCAATCTTTGGTCAATGACATCCATGTTTCGACACCACGCAGCTCAAGGAACGCTAC